>JBBPBX010015356.1:0-10668 GCA_038048925.1 Garcialebias charrua | reverse complement strand
ATTTTGACCCCCTGTCCTGTCTCACATGAAGAGGGGCGGGACATCCAAATATGCCACATTTGACAAAAGCTATCTGGGCTCCCATGTACGGTATCTGTTTGGGAGGAGGGATACAGAGAGGATGTTTCACGGGCTTCTTGCCAAAGCGGGAGTCATGTTACTATAGTAAGTCTGTAAAGTGCAAGTGCTGTGCTTTCAGAAACTGATTGTTTTTCTGATAGCTCAAGCTCAACAAAATACAGTAATGCAAAGTGAGCTTTAAAAAATCCTGTCATCGGTAAGACACTCAGAATAAATAAAAAAACATGCTGTTGTTAAAGTTCAGATATGTTTTGAAAGTGAAAGGCTATATATTGTCATCATTGTATGTTTTTTTATTTAAACCTTTATTTTACCAGGAAGAAATCCATTGAGATTATGAATCTGTTTTACAAGGATGTCTTGGGATGTTGTTTTGGTACAAAACATGAGAATATATCTAAAAAGGTTACGGTAAGTCTGGTCCTCTGGACATGCAAAAAACAAACAAAAAGGTAGAAAGGTTTCGTCTTTCATCCGAAAGACTTCTTCAGTCTGAGGTGCTGTATTCAGCTCAGTCTTGGGGGCCGTTTACACGGCGCAGATTTTGAGTGAAACCACACCTTTCTCTCTGCGGTTCTGTTGTTCATTTACACTACATCAGTGGTCCCCTCTTTGAATCTGGAGGTTTCTGAGGCCCTGTTTACACGGACACTGTGTGGGGGAAACGGATGTTTTGGGTATGTTAATTAGGTGAAAAGTTTTGCGTTGACACTGTCGAATTCTGTGGATACGACTCTCTCCCCCTCCACCCCCCGTCCTCATGATTTCACTGTAGTTACCATGCTGGGCCTTTAGATGGCGCTGTGATTTTTGGAACCTTCACTACTGCGCATGCGTGCAGCCTGAGGTAAACAGCAGCCGAGAGCCTGCCTCGTCTGTTTTCCTCTCTGGCTAAAATCAGCTAACTACAAGTTGTTGTCAACAAGTTAAAGCTGGAATTTGGATAAGAGTCAACAGATTTGACACCAAGTGGGACTCTCTTCATCTAACAAGCTGCACACCAGACGCTGAGTGGACTGTGGACCAGAACCGCTGAGTGGACTGTGGACCAGAACCGGACTTTACTCCGTGATAAACAGCTGACTTACAGCAGGTAAATCAACGTTCTTAATATAATGTTTGCTTGTGTTTACTTTGATCACACAACAACTGAGTTTTTATTTATTTATTTATTTCTGCCAGGTGGAGAAGCTGTCGTTCCAACAGGCTGATGGTTCGGCGGTTCTGATGGGTCCAGATGAACACACAGCAAGAGTCCAGTTCATTAACGTAGTTACAGTTCGGTTCACGTGTTTTAATAGTGTGTTCAGTTTAATTCTCAGTGTTTGTGTTGTAAACTTTGTGGTGCTGAATAAATAAATAAATAAAAAATAAACCTGGTGTCTTCATTTTCACAGCACGTTACGCACTGTTTAAAAAATGTAACGAGTCCAGATAGATACTGTAGTTCAGATAAATTTAAACATCTCCCACGCCAACATAAATACTGTTTATTATTGTTAAACTGTTATATTTTGCAGCGTGACACGTGAAATGTCAGACTGTCCGCGCGTGCGGGCTGCGCGCATGTGTTCAAACAAAAGCTCCACGGGAGATGTTTACATTATCAGCGGGGGGTCAGCGAAAAACTTCCACCTTGAGAGCAGGGTCAGAAAAGTATCGGTGTCATCGAGGGGGGCCAGCAGCGTCGTGTAGGCGATAAGCAAAGTCGCAAAGAGAAAGTAGCGGTTACACTCAAAATACGCGCCGTGTAAACTGGCCCTGAATCCACTTCTCAGAAGGCGTTTTCGCATTGGCCAGCCCTCCCCGGCTCTCCCCGTCTCCACCCTGCTTCTAACCCGGGTTCGGCGTGTTCGCATTTTCCTTTTCCGCCCAGGATCCGACCTCGTTTTGGAACCATCTCCACCGTGGTTCTTATCGGGCCGGCCCCACGGACCCAGTTTGACGTCATGTACTGCTCACATTTGATTCGTTGTTTGCAGCAGGGGCGGGACTCATTCAAACAACCTCAGCGCGAGGGCTGAATTTCATTAATATTTAACTACAGAAACCCCTAAAATAATTGTTAGCTGAATTAGTGTTTCTGAGTTAAATTTTTGTTAATGACTGATTACAATTCAGCTTATGTTAGGACGTAAATAACACGAAGCGCGCACCCATTTCCGCCTTTCCGCGTGACCTGAAAGTCATTAAAATATAACTAATACAGGTAGTCCCCGACTTATGAGCGCTCTTACTTACGAGGTCCCGGACTTACGAGCATGCATCTCATAAATTTTTTTTTAAAATAATTTTTTTTAATTTTTTTTTAAATAAATGAATACATGTACAGTACTGTACAGTCACCAAGCACTTAGCCTATCCTAACACAGTTTTTAAAGATGAAGGAGTGAGTTGAATTGTCTCCCTTTCACATAAAGGGAGCTAGCTCCCTTTATGGGAATGGAGCCTGCAGGGAGGAGGGAGACAATTCAACTGACTCCTTCATCTTTAAAAACTGTGTTAGGATAGGCTAAGTGCTTGGTGACTGTACAGTACTGTACATTTATCTATTTATAAATAAAAAACAATAAAAAAATAAAAATAACTGTATATTTTTAATAAATAGATAAATGTACAGTACTGTACAGTCACCAAGCACTTAGCCTATCCTAACACAGTTTTTAAAGATGAAGGAGTCAGTTGAATTGTCTCCCTCCTCCCTGCAGGCTCCATTCACATAAAGGGAGCTAGCTCCCTTTATGTGAAAGGGAGACAATTCAACTCACTCCTTCATCTTTAAAAACTGTGTTAGGATAGGCTAAGTGCTTGGTGACTGTACAGTACATGTATTCATTTATAAAAATAAAATGTAATTTTTTTTTTTTTTTTTTGTATGTGAGTGCAGCAGGCTCTTGCAGCGGGCTCCGGTGGGGTCCTGTGAAGGTCTAGTTATACTCAGGCTTTGGTTCGCAGGCTGGAGCGCACGCGCCCTGCACCATGCGGCTTCATGCGTTTATGGTTGACGCACGGCGGCGCATGGCAAAGTGCTGTTTTTTTACGGACCAGCAGGTGGCAGTACCCTCTAAAACCTGTGCATATGTTGCAAGAAAGGGTGTAGAAATCTACCGTAGAAGAAGAACTGTTTGAAATCACACAACAACAAAAAACAGGCTTTCCTCACGCGTGCTGAACTGTTGTCTTTAATAAAGGAGCAAATCATAATAGAACAACAGTTATTGTGTCTTGCTGTTTTAATGCATTGAGCGGAGGAGGAAGCGATCACGTGACTTTTGGCGAAAAAAAAAAAAGATAAGTCCAGATGAAGAAGGAGAATTTAATACATTTTTGCCACATACAAAACATTCCTCCATGCGTCGCAACGCCATCTCCACGACCACAGCGGCACAGACAGCTACAGACTCTGGAGTGAAGAGCGTGAAGGCTGTCTATGAGGTCCCCACCCGAGCTGTCAATCAATTCAGTAGCGCCCACGGCGCTCGTACTAGCCTTGCGGATTTTCAAAAATTTGGAGGTGCGCGACACGCGCCAAACCGCCGCGCGGGGTCTACGCGCAGGGGCGGTGACGGTGATATTGCGTCACTTTTGGCGCGCGCACCCTCGCGCGTTGCGCGACAAGTCGAGTATAAATCTAGCTAGAGTTTGTCGCTGTTGGCCCCTGGGGTTCATTGTGTGTGGTCGTTGGTAGGGCCCTCTCGGTTCTCCCCTATGGTCGGATCTGGGGGGTGGGTGAGTGGTTCGTCCTGTTCGGGTGGCCTTGTGGGCTCTGAGCTCTGGGTCCTTCTTGGGATCTTGGGCTCTGGTACCCTCCTTTGTCTGCCTCGGGTCTTGGGGGATGGATCTCTGATGCTTCACGGTCACTATTGAATGTTCTATTAGAGAAGCCTTATTCATTTATGCATGCTTACAACCACACACTAATAGATGCAGGGATACACACGCAGGTATCGTATGTAGATATGTAGATGGGTATATGACTGAATATGAATGTATGTATGTGTATATATATATATATATATATATATATATATATATATATATATATATATATAATCTACTGCAAAGTCATGGATATTATGTGTCTTTTATGCATATGTGTTTTGTTGCTGTGTTCTGTCATGTACTTCGCAGGATTGCAGACGGCGGTTGGGTGTGTTTGCCTTGTGCTCTTTTTGTGGATTTTTGTGTTGTGGTCTTACTTTCTGTCTTTTCCTTTCTTTCTATTAATTAAAAAAAATCATATTGGTGTGAAGAGGATAGCTGTGAGGTGAGAAGGGAGGCCATCTATAAAAATAAAGAAAGTAGTCCACATGCGCCCTCTGCAGGATACATTGTACAATTGCGTCTTTTGCAAGGAATGACACAGCTTGTTCACAGTGTTTATATTGGTGCATAATGCAACAATTATCACCAATACCAATGTTTCCCCATTCGCCTATATCTGCCTAAAATATCGGTCCTACCGATATATTGATTGGGCTATAGTATTATATTTAAAGCTGCACTATGTAACTTTGTAATGCAGTCTGTAACTTTTCTAACAATATATTTTTAACATATTTCTTCACTCTGTCACTATCTACTGACAGACTGATGTTAGACAAAGTAATCTCTGAAAAAAACTATAGTCCCCTTGCTTCTCTATCAGCATTTATAAAAACACTAAAAACACAGAGTGACCCGCCGTTAACCAGCCAATAAAAACAGAGTTTGTAACCAGCCAATAAAAACAGAGCTTTAATTTGAATTTCAGCAGGGCCAGGGGGAGCAGAGCCATATATGGCTCTGAGGGGGAGGGATCAGAATGCTTTGCCTGTTGAAAATATTTCCAAGTTCTGCACTCTACAGAAAGTTACACATAGCACCTTTAACTGTTGTTGTTCTCTTTGGACCAGGTGGTGCTGGATGTGGGCTGTGGCTCGGGGATCCTGTCATTCTTTGCTGCTCAAGCTGGAGCCAGGAAGGTCTATGCTGTGGAGGCCAGCACCATGGCGCAACATGCTGAGGTTCCGATTTTTTTAATTATATTTCAGTCTGAATGTTCTGTACTTTGACAGCCTGCTGTTTTCAGTTTTTTAAGCTTCTCCTCCTTGCAGCTGCTGGTGAACAGTAACCGTCTGGGGGAGCGTGTAATGGTCATCCCGGGGAAGGTGGAGGAGGTGACGTTGCCAGAGCAGGTGGACATCATCATCTCAGAGCCCATGGGCTACATGCTATTCAATGAACGAATGCTAGAGAGCTACTTGCATGCCAAGAAGTTCCTTAAGCCCAATGGTAAGAAGCAAAACCACAAAACTCCTGAAGTCTTAAAATATCTGAACTGAGTTGTTCTCAGGGACCACCGCCTGGTGGCTTCATACCTTCAGATCAATCTGACTTCACCTGTGCCCCTTTTCCATGGCACCGGTTCAGCACGGGTCGACTCGGCTCAATTCGGTTCAGCCTTGTACATGTTGCTTTTCCATTATACTTCAGTACCGGTTCTAGTGGGCAGGTCTAGAATCCAACGCGCCTTACCATCTGGTGGCGGTAGTGTTCCATTAAGCTACAGTGAGGAAAATAAGTACCGTATTTGAACACCCTGTGACTTTGCAAATTCTCCCACTTAGAAATCATGGAGGGGTCTGAAATTTTCATCTTAGGTGCATGTCCACTTTGTGAGGCATAATCGGAGATCACAATGTATGATTTTCTAAATAGTTTCTTTGTGTGTTACTGCTGCAAATAAGTATTTGAACACCTGTGAAAATCATTAATATTTGGTACAGTAGTCTTTGTTTGCAATTACAGAGGTCAAACATTTCCTGTAGTTTGTCACCAGGTGTGCACACACTGCAGCAGCAGCAGGACTTTGGCCCATTCCTCCACACAGATCTTCTCTAGATCAGCCAGGTTTCTGGGCTGTCGCTGAGAAACACGGAGTTTGAGCTCCCTCCAAAGATTTTCTATAGGGTTTAGGTCTGGAGACTGGCTAGCCACTCCAGAACCTTGATCTGGTTCTTACGGAGCCACTCCTTGGTTCTCCTGGCTGTGTGCTTCAGGTCATTGTCATGTTGGAAGACCCAGTCACGACACATCTTCAATGTTCTAACTGAGGGAAGGAGCTTGTTCCCCAAAATCTCGCAATACATGGCCCCGGTCATCCTCTCCTTAATACAGTGCAATCGGCTTGTCCTATGTGCAGAAAAACACCCCAAAAGCATGATGCTTCCACCCCCATGCTTCACATTAGGGATGGTGTTTTTGGGATGGTACTCCTCATTCTTCGTCCTCCAAACACGGGGAGTGGAATTAAGACCAAAAAGTTCTATTTTGGTCTCATCTGAGCACATAACCAGGGTATCCGTGGGGTTGTAAAAGGTATTAAAAGGTAGTAAATGAAATTGACACAAATTAAGGCCATTAAAAAGTATTAAAAAGTAATAAACGTCATCTGACGAGGTATTAAATTTTTTTAAACCTACACAACTATATTTTTCCCTTTCTGTCGGCTAAAAAAAGGTCTGTGAATTTATTTATCTTTTCTAATTTTATGTTCCGAGTAAGACCTAAGCTAAAACAATGACGTCATATCGTCAGTCAGTGTGCGTTCGCACCTACAGCTGGCCGAGGCTTTTTGTCATGTCTGTAAAAAGAAACAGGAAAGAGGAGCGCGGCTTTATCCTCCGACATTTGACAAGAGATGTACCTAAACAATTGTTAGCTCGAAATTATAGCAAAGGTGTGTCTCAGTCTATCATTTTCTTAATAAATGTACTTTAATGGTTAAATCAGCTTTATTTAAAAAAAAAGTTTTGCTGCCTGTGTGCTCCGTGATTGCTCAGCGGTGAAAACAGGAAAAAGGAGCGCGGCTCGTTTCGCCGTCATTTAACAAGGAAAATACCTAAACAATTATTTGTTAGCTCGAAATTATAGCAGAGGTGTTTTTCTGTCTATCGTTTTCTTAATAAATGCACTTTAATGGTCAAATTAGCTGCATTTTGCTGGGGCGGTGCAGCTGGATTGACTGTTCCAAGCAGAAAGGTGTGGAGTATATGGCAGGCCGATTGCGTCATTAATAGCTGGTGAAGATTCTCAGTCATCCAGGACATGGTGAATTCTAAAAAGTGCAAGAAAAAAACAATAAAGTATAAAGTATAGTTAACTTTACTTAATGTATTTTTATTATTTTGTATTTTATATTTCAATTTGTCACTGATAATGTTTGAACTGTATTTGTTAAGTGTCCTTGGGTGTCTTGAAAGGCGCTTTTAAATAAAATGATTATTATTATTATAATAAATACCGTAGTATAATAAATAAAGTCCAGTTGTTTTTGTCTTGAACTTTTAAAATTTGTCATTATACATAGTTCCCATGTGACGTAACATCTGTGGCATTTCCGGGTAGACCTTCATGCGTGGAGGCGGAACAAAGCTACAAGAGCAGCAGTTAGAAGTCAGAAGTCTTATATCTAAACTAGATGCAGTAAAAATCTGGGTTCAGTCCACTGAAGCAGACATAATAGTCTTATCTGAAACATGGCTCAGCAAAGCTATCCCTGACAAACAAATTTCCATTCCTGGTTATATTGTTTTTAGATGTGATCGCCCCAGAAGAGGTGGTGGAGTGGCTATTTATATCAAGAACAAATTCACAGCAAACCTTCTGTCTTCGTGCTCAATTAGCAAACAACTTGAGCTACTGGCACTAACCCTAGACTTCCCTGACGGTCAATCAATCACTGTGGTGGGTTGTTACAGGCCCCCCTCAGCCGCCAGTGAAGCCCTCACTTCCCTGAGAAATTTTCTGGTGGGGCTAAACGCCAAGGAGCTACTACTAATTGGTGATCTAAACCTGGACTGGTTGACCTCTACTTCTGACAATCTTAAATCCATCTGTGATTCATTTAATTTAACTCAACTAATTCAAACGTCAACACGCCCAAATAACAAAACCCCTGAAAAATCCACCTTACTGGACCTTATCCTAACTAACATGCCTCACAAGTACGCAAATGCATGTGTGTTTGCTAATGACCTCAGTGATCACTGCACCATTGCAGCCGTAAGAAATGGGAAGTTACCAAAATTAAAACCCACCATCATCTTCAAAAGGGATTTAAAACATTTTTGTGAGCAGGCCTTTCTTCATGACTTAGCCACTTTCGATTGGAGTAGAATTTCATTGATAGATGATGTAGAACTTGCACTGGCTTACTTTTATGAGGGTTTTCAAAACATAATCAACACACATGCTCCATACCGTAAATACAGAATAAAGGGACGTAAAAATCCTTGGTTTTCCCCTGAGATAGGAAATCTGCTCAAAGAAAGAGATGCTGCCTGGGCTAAGGCCAGAAAATCAAAAAACGATCATGACTGGCTCAGTTTCCGGCAGCTTAGGAACAAATGCACAACCCTAATTAGAAATGCAAAATCAAATTACTACCTGGACGAATCCACCAAAAATCTAAATGATCCAAAAAGGTTTTGGCAAACAGTAAAATCAAATTCTGGTCAGACAACATCCACTGATTTACCCAGCTCCATCATGACCAGCACAGGTATTCTGTCAGACAAATTATCAATTCTGAACTGTTTTAATGAACACTTTATATCCTCTGGCTCCCTGTTTGAATCTACACATCCTGAAATGTTATCTGCTGACCAAACTGATGCAAATCCACCCCCAGCTCCACATGTGCTGGACAAACAGGTCACAAATCGCTTTGACTTCGAATCAGTATCTCCCGCTGAAGTTCTAAATGCTCTAAAAACTCTCGACACACGCAAAGCAGCAGGACCTGACAACATAGAACCACTTTTCCTAAAACTAGCTGCAGATTTCATTGCTGAACCTCTTTCCCATATTTTCAATCTCAGTCTCAACACAAATAAAATACCCAAAATCTGGAAATCAGCTTTTGTTCTCCCTCTGCTAAAAGGGGGTGAACCAACAAATGTCAACAACTACAGACCAATTTCAAAATTATGCATTCTTGCCAAACTGTTCGAAAGACTTGTCTGTGATCAGCTAACTGATTTCCTACAAGCAAACCATATTCTATCACAATTCCAGTCAGGATTCAGAAAACAACACAGCACCGTCACTACAGTTCTCAAAGTATTAAATGACATCATACATGCCCTGGACTGCAAACAATTCTGTGTTGCCCTATTTATAGACCTGTCCAAGGCATTTGATACAGTTGATCATAGACTATTGACAAACATCCTGGAACACTCTGGTCTATCAAAACTTGCAGTCTCCTGGTTCACCAACTACCTAACTGACAGAACGCAGTCTGTTCATGTAGCCGGATCCTCCTCTACATTCTTAGATGTTGTGAAAGGGGTGCCACAGGGTTCTGTCTTGGGTCCCATTCTTTTCTCCCTATACATCAACGATCTTTGCAGTGATCTGTCAAATGCCTCCCACCATTATTACGCAGATGACACCATCATCTATTGCTGTTCTTCCTCCCTCAGCCAAGCTTTCACCTCTCTTCAGGATGCTTTTAATATTATTCAGTCACGGCTGCAAAAACTTAGACTGGTCCTAAATGCCGACAAAAGCAAGTTCATGGTTCTTGCCAACAGAAAGCTGCAACCAGAGAACCCACCTCAAATTGGAACCCAAGAGGGAAAACAAATAGAAATGGTCTCCACCTACAAATATCTAGGTTTCAACATTGACACTGAACTGTCTTTTAAAACCCACATCTCCAAAATGGCCACTAAACTCAAACTGAAGCTAGGTTTCTTCTTCAGAAACAAATCCTGCTTCTCATGCAAAGCCAGGAGAACATTAGTAGCTGCAACATTCATGCCAATACTAGATTATGGTGATGTGCTGTACATGAGTGCTGCATCAAAATACCTACAGTCCTTAGACTCCATTTACCACGGTGCCCTTCGGTTCATTACTGACTCCAGTTATCGCACTCATCACTGTGAGCTTTATATCATCTCTCAGCACTCGCAGATACACTCACTGGATATCCTTCATCTACAAGACCCTCCTAAACCTAGTCCCGTCATACCTCACCTCCTTAATACAAACATCACACAGTCATTACTCCCTGCGCTCTAACGATTTAGTCCTCCTGTCAGTTCCTCCTGTCAGAACTGAACTAGGAAAAAGAGTTCAGCTTCTCCGTCCCCTCAGCCTGGAACAACTTACAGAAAGATCTGAGACTATCAACATTCATCTCTCCTGGATCCTTTATGTCAACCGTAGTAGAAAATGTCATCAAGAAACTTGACCATTGCAGATGTTTCTAACCATTACTTATCCAATATACATGTCATTGTTGATTTTTTTTAACTTTATTTACCCAACCGAGGTCTGTCTGCTTGTTTTGTATATAATGTATATAGATTTTGAACTATTTTGAACTATTTGAACTATTTTTGGTTTTGAACTGTCAACATCTGTTTACTGTGATTGTAGTTTTCTTTATTTTCTTTTGATAAGTGCAAATGCCTATTGCCAATGTGACGTGTGCTGCTGACCACTTGACCAGGTCACCCTTGTAAAAGAGATCTCGATCTCAACGGGCTCTACCTGGTTAAATAAAGGTGATTGATTGATTGATTGATTGAT
>JBBPBX010015355.1:31268-49590 GCA_038048925.1 Garcialebias charrua | reverse complement strand
ACAATGAAGGACACGAGTGAGATGTCCGACACATATTGAATGCATCATTACAATGAAGGACACGAGTGAGATGTCCGACACATATTGAATGCATCATTACAATGAAGGACACGAGGGAGATGTCCGACACACATTGAACGCATCGTTACGGTAAACATGAGGGAGACGTCCGACACACATTGAATGCATCATTACAGTAAATGACATGAGGGAGACGTCCGACACGCATTGAATGCATCATTACAGTAAACGACATGAGGGAGACGTCCGACACGCATTGAATGCATCATTACAGTAAACGACATGAGGGAGACATCCGACACAAATTGAATGCATCATTACAGTACACAACATGAGGGAGACGTCCGACACGCATTGAATGCATCATTACAGTACACAACATGAGGGAGACATCCGACACACATTGAATGCATCATTACAGTGAACGACACGAGGGAGACGTCCGACACAAATTGAATGCATCATTACTGTAAACGACACGAGGGAGACGTCCGACGCACATTGAATGCATCATTATGGTAAACATGAGGGAGACGTCTGACACACATTGAATGCATCACTGTGTTCTGTGGTTCTGATGGACCAGATTGTCTGAAAGCTCACCTCTGAACTGGACGTGGATGCTTTACTGTGATTTATTAACGTTTAGAGTTGTGTTCACTCACAATGTTGTCACATTACAGACAGTATTACAGTTTCAGAGACAGCAGTGGATGATCAAAGTTAGCACTTTAAAAAAATTAGCAGAAGCTAATGCTAATCTGTTTAGTGTTAGCAAAGCTAATTCATTTAGTTAGCGAAGTAGCGGTCAGCAAAGCTAACTTTTTTCATTAGCTGTGCCCACCACTGATCAGAGCAGTCAAACCAAGTTGAGCATTTTATTCACGACCATTACGTTCGTTACATGTTAACTATGTTAAACTTGTCTCCTGTGATGCCTTTGATCCTCTGTGGTTGATCAAATCTCCAACCAGGCTGTAGCCTCTGAGAGCCTGTCTTTGTCTCTGCAGCACATCCGTGTGGGCTGGGAGCAGCTGCTCACCACCATCGCTCGCACCATCAATGAAATTGAGAACCAGATCTTGACGCGAGACGCCAAAGGCATCAGCCAGGAGCAGCTGAACGAGTTCAGGGCTTCGTTCAACCACTTCGACAGGGTTAGTACCGAACACTGTGCACACACGGGCCTGATGGGCCAATACTGTAGTCACCCAGCTTTGGGAGGTGGATGGGACAAATTGGTTGTCTTCCAGTCGTAGGGTTAGGGGTTCCCAGCTGGTTGTAGTACAAGAATCAACCACCAGATGGCGTTTCACAGAATATAGTTGGGTGATCATCATAAGTCTTCATGATGCTTCGTTGTCTGACTCATGGTTAAAAACTAGGGATGCACCGATCCACATTTCTTACATCCGATCTGATACCAATACTTAAATCTGGGTATCGGCCGATACCGATACTTTTCCGATCCGATACCGTTCAGGTATATGAGGCTGTAATAATGAATTTCTTGAACGGAGAGTACAGGTAATCCCTGACTTACGAGCACACCGACATACGAGGTTCCGGACTTCCGAGCTCACTAACGAACAGTAAATTTGTAAAGAACATACAAAAAATACAGCACTGGTATGTGTTTTTAGATGAAAGTGTGTTAGCTAACCGTTTGTAAACAAGTTTCTGAGCATGTTTATGAACTAGTATGAACGTTTGTGTTGAAAAACGAGTGTTCGTAGTAGCGCTAGCATAAATTTTCCGACTTACGACCGAAAATCCGGACTTATGAGAACACGTGTTTCGACGTACGAGATTTTCGTCTTACGAGATAGTCGTAGGAACGGAACTCGCTCGTAAGTTGGGGATTACCTGTACATGTATTTCACTATACAGTACTCTGTGACGTCTGTCTTAACATTGTGTGAGTTAAAGCCAAAGAAGACACTCTGAGCCTCACAACAAGTATTACCCAAACTTTAATAGCACACAAGAGGCAGGTCTATATCACAGACGTCCTTCTGACTCATGGTGCAGCCCGGAACACTAAAATACCGCTAAGCATTATGGGAAATCAACACTCTCCGTTTTTTTGTTTCGTTTTTGATTGTGGCACTATGAGTTGTAATTCTTGTTAGTTTTGATTTTTAAACTATACAAGTTTTGATTTTTAAACTATACAGGTAGTCCCCGATTTACGAGCGCTCTGATCTGCGAGGTTCCAGACTTACGAGCTGCGAATTTTTGGAAAAAACGAAAAAAATACTGAGTTTTCATGTGTTTTTTCACCACAGTTAGTTAGCTAAGCATATGGACACACGTTTCCGATCATTTTTATGCACTCATAAGCAGTTTTTGGATGAAAATAGAGTGTTTGTAGTCGCGCTAGCGAAAACCGTTCCAATTTACGAGCGAAATTCCGGATTTACGAGAGAAATGGCGGCCGTTCCAAATTACGAGATTTCCGGTTTACGAGCGCCTCGTTGTAACGGATCTCGCTCGTAAATCGGGGACTACCTGTACATTGAATTTATAAATGTAAATTCAATGTATAGTTTAAATCTGTATTGATCAAAAGTTAATTTTGTCAAATAAATAAATTTGATTTCTGTATTATTTTTTTGTTATATCACGAAATTTATCGTGATAATGCTCTGAAATATCACAATATAATTTTTGAGCCATATTGCCCACTCCTAGCACGGAGTATAAACCGTGTTTTCTAAAGTGTGAGAAAAAAGTAGCAGCTTACACACCAGTAATTACGGTAATGAAACTGGCCTTCCAAAAGGAACACGTGAGATGCTGATTACAGGACACGCATGAGCTTAACGTGTCAATGCAGAGACTCTTTTTAGGCATGTCTGATTTTCATCAGGTTTTTTTTTACGACTTTAGTCCTTTTTGAGTTATTTCAGTTTGTTTAACCTCCTAAGACCTGGACTCTTCATTATGTGGATGCCAGGTCCTAGGAGGTTAACAGTCGGGTCCAACTCGGTCAGTACTTGAAGTTTGTCAAACTGAGTGTGTGTATTTTTGTTCAAACCCGTGCGCTGTTAGACGTGCACGCTCTGTGAGGTTCTGTTGACGTCTGCCTGCTCTGCACATTAACCCTTTGAATGCCTTCACCCAGCAACGGCTTCACCGGCCACGTCCTAATCGATGTGCACTTTTTTCTCTTGTCTGTCTCCTCTGCATGACCCCCACCCCCCCAAAACACCTCCTCCACCTCCTCTTTCCACTTGAGCATGGTGCACTCCCTCCACCTCCCTCCAAAACCATCTCACCCACCCCCTTGTCCTCGGTCCATCACTGAAACGGCTGTATGTGTTGCTGCATGGCCTGTGGCCCCCACGCCCGGCCCCCCCACACCAGGACCACTCGGGTACTCTAGGGCCGGAGGAGTTCAAGGCGTGCCTGATCAGCCTGGGCTTCGATATCGCCAACGATGCACAGGTATTGAACTGTAGCCACGCCCTGCAGGCAGAGGTTTAACTGTGTTTTTGTACCCCCCTCCTTGTCTTTACTCCCCCCACTATTGTCTTTACTCCCTCCTCCTTGTCTTTACTATTCCTCTGAATTTGCTCCATATTTCCCCTCTCTTTGCAACAACCACAACATGGACTGTTGCGATCTTCTCGTCTGAGTTTCCTCTCTGTCTTCTTCCTTCTCCTCCTCCTGGTTCTGACCTTGTAGAAGAGAACCGGAATCATGGATGCTGAGGACTTCAAAACCTGCCTGATCTCCATGGGTTACAACCTGGTAAAGCCTCGAGCTCTCTTCATGACGTTTGTTGTGTCTCCAGATCATTCTGGAGTTAACGCCTCGTGTTCGGACCAACTAGACGTTTTTGAATTGTGTAGCTGAAGGTTTGAATTGTGTAGCTGAAGGTTTGTCCATCTCTGAAGAAGAAGTCTTACTGTATAAAGAAAGGTTAAATAAAACTACGTTACGTGAGACTGAGCACAATTTGACCAAAGCAGCTACAAACTTGTTCCTTATCTTGAAATCCAGCGGGCGATAAGAATGCTGGTTTTGCTCAATTTATTTAGGAACAATCAATTTATTTGAGTGCATGTACCGTACCGTATTTTCTAGACTATAAGTTGCAGTTTTTTAAAAACAAATTTTCATGTCCTGCGACTTTTGGGGCGAAGCGACATATTTATGGATTTTCCCCATATTTTTAGACAAATTTTTGGCTGAGATATGACCGTTTCCATTCATTCTGATGAAAAAAATGGAGCAGTACCACTTTCGGCCGCTAGGGTCCATCGACCGTTCCCAGCTCATGTGTCCGAAAAAAGCCTCCTCTGCTCGGACTCACTCTGTTGCAGCCCGGCCTCCTGAACTCTGGAGGTCTGAACTAGTGTTTGTTAGCAAAATAGCTCAAGAACCACACAACAGGTTTTGATGAAACTTACAGAAAGTAATCACTGGATGGATATTTACAAACTACTGTATTAGCTGTAGATGTTTGAGCTAAAATTAGATTTATTTATAATTTATTTTCCCAGCGCGCGACTGTTTGGAAGACGTCAAAGCGAAACAATTTAAATCCAGCAGATTTGACCATTACGTGAATTTATTAAGGGACAGCTTATTTATTAAGTGAATTTATTAAGCTCAGAAACACTTTTGCTATAATGTCAGCAAACAAATATATTGTAGTACTTGTATGTATTCGCTTATGCTTGCATTATTTCCCATACTGGTTAGACAGACCTGAGTTTAAGTGTTACTGTGCATTTACCTCGTTAACGGAACTCTGCATGCTGCGGTTGTGTGTTCCGGGGGACTGTTTTGTGTGTGACTCAGTTTTGATGCTCGATGACTCTGGTGTGGACGTATAAGTTCGTCTGCATCGGCGTTAGAGCACAAACATAACCATTAAGTTATACTTCTGTTAAGTTATCTTCATTAAAGGAAGATCAGCGTTATCCTCTCCTGGAGTGATTATTATTCTGCGCCTCTACAATCCGCCCGTTGGCTCCATAACAACTCCGTGGTTGCCATAACAACTGGTGTCAGAAGTGGGGATTTCCGGACGGCAGACACGGAGGACAGTCCCAGGTGCTTCAGTTGAATCGCTCCAGTAAAAGTAAGGCGGAGGACAAACAGAAGGAAAACTAAACTTGTGAAAATAAATAACAAGAAATAAACAAGTAATAAGAAAAAAATGGATAAGAATGAGGAACTACTGGGAGCTACAGCAGCATCAGACCAACCCCCACCCTGGCTGCAAATGTTATTGGATCACCAGTCAAAACAGTTAAAGCAACTGTTAACACCAGTGCTACAGCATGTTGCAGCAGAGCAGAAAGACACATCTAGAGCAGTGCATTCAACAATAAGCAGCCAAATCCTGAATCCTGAAGCTGCTCCTCCTTCCTTAATGTTGCAAGAAACCCCAGAGCCACACACACCATTTACTGCAGAGTTAGAAGTAATTCGGCAAAGGTCACGTAATGCAGGCCCATCCAACACTTCAGCCATCCATGATCCAACTGTAAGACGTAGAGTGGGAGACACACATCAGCGCTCATCTGCGACACATCCTATTTCACAGGATGCATATGGAGGATTTGGTCAGACTGGCAGCCGGCATGAGGTGCCAAGACAACCCCTGCATGAAGCAGCCAAGGTTAAGCTGGTAACATATGATGGCAGAGAGGATTGGGACTCGTTTTTGCTTCCATTTGAACGTCAGGCTCGTAAATGTGGATGGACAGGGGCAGAGAGAGTAGATAAGCTTCATGAATGTCTCCGTGGGGTTGCAATACGTTATGTCTGCTCCTTGCCTGAACACATCCGTGAAGACTACACTCTTCTCAAAGAGCAGCTTACTCAAAGATTTGGAGTAAAAGACCCCCCCACCACTGTTCGCAGGAAGCTGGGAGAGCTGCGTCAATGCAAAGAATCACCTGCAGAGTTTGCAGAGGAAGTGCGACGCCTGGTGAGTTTGGCATATCCAGGAACAGATTTATTACTCCAGGATCAGCTGGCAACTGATGTCTTCCTGAAAGGCCTGAGGAACCAAAAAGTAGCTTATGAAGTAATGAATTGTGACCCTCCATCATTGGCTGAGGCACAAAAGCTCGCTGAAGCACATGAACACAATTTTAAAGCAACTCTGGGTCGTGAGGCCGAGATGAGAGCAGGGAGGGCCCGGCGTATTTCCTGGGCGGATGAGGGTGAAAATGTTCCTGACGACTTTTGCCCCACCTCCAGACGCCTCCAGAGCCCAAAGTATGTAACAGAGGATCAGTTTAAAATGCTTATGGACAAAGTGGAGCAGGTAAATTTAAAGTTAGAACACCTTCAGACTGTGTCAGCTGATTGTGGAACTGCTACATCAGTCTATGCCAACAGAAAACAAGAGCAAGAAAATAACAAGATGACATCACGTCAGCTGCCTGCTCAAAATCCCCGAGCCCGGTCACCAAGCCCAAGTCAAATGAACAAGACTATCTGTTTTCGTTGTGGTGACGCTGGGCATATGATGAGGGAGTGTTCAAGATCACCAAGTCCAATTCGGCGCAGAACCAACTCCAGGGAGCCTACTTCTGAATCTCACAGGGGCGTCGAAAATAGGGAGGCTCAACACCCCGCCCCACAGCTCAGACGTACAACTAAGAAGGGTCCTAGCTTGCAAATTGAAATGACTGTCAATGGCCTACCTGTAAAAGCAGTTGTTGACACTGGCGCAGAAGCCACAGTAATTTCAGAAGAAGTCTATAACATGCTGTCACAGGAAGCAAAGAAGCAGCTCAACAAAACATCTCTCCGGAATGCAGGAGTGGGGAGCAATATGCCTGCCTTGGGTGAATTGGAGGTGACGTTAGGAATCGGGAAACACAAGTTCAACTGGATGGTCTTTGTTGGCCGGATTCATGATGCTCTGCTCCTAGGCCTTGATGCAATGCAGGCAGCCAAGATGACAGTCTTTGCTGGTCGCCAAGTATTTGTGGGTAAAGAGCCAATCCCAGCTTGTGTCACTGGAGGAAGTGAGGCGGACTACTCAGTGGCTCGTGCGCTCCTGGAGGACAATGTCACACCAGAGAGTGAATGCATTGTTTGGGGAAAAGTTGATATACCCAAACACATGACCACTTCCCCTACACCAGCACCAGATGAGCCTGGAAGTGACAGCGGAAGGAAAGCTCTGGTTGGGTCTCCGAAACTGCCAAGGAAAAAAGGCAAGCGTCAGGTTGCAGCCCGCAGAAGAAGGTTGGCTGTGCAACATCACCAGCAGGATGAACTACATACTTCTGGACCTGACGAAGACAAACAAGGACCCCGTGTTCAAAAGACTCTTAAGGGTCGAGAAGTACGGCCCCCTGCCCGTTATCAAAAAGATTGGACTGAATAATTATCCTTCATTAAGAGATGAGTTATGTTAAAGTTCCAAGCAGGGTGTTGAAAGTAAAAAAAAAAAAAAAAAAAAAATTTGTTTGAGTAACCTTTAAGTTTGCACTATTAATGTTGCATATGTGTATTTGGCTGTAAAACTTAGCCATGCCATAGTAGTTTGATGTTCTTTGAAAGAGGGAGGTAGTGTAGTACTTGTATGTATTCGCAAAAGATTGGACTGAATAATTATCCTTCATTAAGAGATGAGTTATGTTAAAGTTCCAAGCAGGGTGTTGAAAGTAAAAAAAAAAAAAAAAAAAAAACTGTTTGAGTACCTTTAAGTTTGCACTATGAATGTTGCATATGTGTATTTGGCTGTAAAACTTAGTCATGCCATAGTAGTTTGATGTTCTTTGAAAGAGGGGGGTAGTGTAGTACTTGTATGTATTCGCTTATGCTTGCATTATTTCCCATACTGGTTAGACAGACCTGAGTTTAAGTGTTACTGTGCATTTACCTCGTTAACGGAACTCTGCATGCTGCGGTTGTGTGTTCCGGGGGACTGTTTTGTGTGTGACTCAGTTTTGATGCTCGATGACTCTGGTGTGGACGTATAAGTTCGTCTGCATCGGCGTTAGAGCACAAACATAACCATTAAGTTATACTTCTGTTAAGTTATCTTCATTAAAGGAAGATCAGCGTTATCCTCTCCTGGAGTGATTATTATTCTGCGCCTCTACAATCCGCCCGTTGGCTCCATAACAACTCCGTGGTTGCCATAACAATATATTTTTAAGTGTTTACTTTGCTAAATTTTAAAGAAATGAAGCCGTCCCACCCACGCGCGTGCACGTAGCGAAACCACTTTTTTAAATCCAGCTGATTTGACCATTTCATGCATTTATTAAGGAAAAGTTCAGCTCGGACACATCTTTGCTATAATTTTCAGCAAACAAATAATTGTTTTTACCGTGTTAATCTTGATAAAAGTCCTTCCGTGCTCGCTCCTGTGGCCGCCATATGCAGCAGGGCGGTGACGCGTAACATACGCGACGCGTCAGCTGTGATGCATCATATATGCGACATATACGGAGGTGCAACACGTTTATGGATTTTTCCAATTTATTGGACATACCTTATGGGGCGACTTTTCACCCGGAAAATACGGTATTAGAATTTTTTTATATATATTTTGGTGCAAGACGGAACAATATTTAAAACACACCTACTCCACCACAATCCAGGTGTTTTCCACCTCTGTAAATTGGTTTTGACTGCTCTGTCTTGTGTCTCTGCTGCCTTCAGGGGGAGAACGAGTTCTCCCGCATCATGAGCGTTGTGGATCCCAACAGGATGGGCTCCGTCACCTTCCAGGCCTTCATCGACTTCATGTCCCGCGAGACGGCCGACACGGACACAGCGGACCAGGTCATAGCGTCCTTCAAGGTTCTGGCTGGAGACAAGGTACAGTTCTGCACTAGAGTCTGCAGCGAGGTCCATCAAACCTCCACTTGGTTCTTCAGGTCGCTAACCGTTAGCTTCCAATTCTTCAGGGGGGCTAACCGTTAGCTTTCACTAATCAGACATGGTCAAGAACAAGAGAAATGCTGAATGACAGCTAAAATGAGCTGAAAGTGAGCTTCTGGCGATAAAAGAAGCACAACACGAGCTAAAAGGAACAACGTACAAACTAGAAGTAACAAGACACCAGTTGAGGCTAAAAATATCAAAAGGCAAACAAAATGCTTCGAAAGCCTAGCTAGAAGCTAAAAGCATCAAAAGGCTAGGTAGAAGGTAAAAGTGGTAGAACAGTAGCTGAAAGTGGCAGAGCGGTAGCTGAAAGTGGCAAAACAATAGCTGAAAGTGGCAGAGTGGTAGCCAAAAGTAGCAGAGTGGTAGCCGAAAGCGGTAGAGCGGTAGCTGAAAGCGGCAGAGCGGTAGCCGAAAGCGGCAGAGCGGTAGCCGAAAGCGGCAGAGGGGTAGCCGAAAGCGGCAGAGGGGTAGCCGAAAGCGGCAGAGGGGTAGCTGACAGAGCGATAGCTGAAAGCGGCAGAGGGGTAGCTGACAGAGCGATAGCTGAAAGCGGCAGAGGGGTAGCTGAAAGCGGCAGAGGGGTAGCTGAAAGCGGCAGAGGGGTAGCTGAAAGTGGCAGAGGGGTAGCTGAAAGTGGCAGAGGGGTAGCTGAAAGTGGCAGAGGGGTAGCTGAAAGTGGCAGAGGGGTAGCTGAAAGTGGCAGAGGGGTAGCTGAAAGTGGCAGAGGGGTAGCTGAAAGTGGCAGAGGGGTAGCTGAAAGTGGCAGAGGGGTAGCTGAAAGTGGCAGAGGGGTAGCTGAAAGTGGCAGAGGGGTAGCTGAAAGTGGCAGAGGGGTAGCTGAAAGTGGCAGAGGGGTAGCTGAAAGTGGCAGAGGGGTAGCTGAAAGTGGCAGAGGGGTAGCTGAAAGTGGCAGAGGGGTAGCTGAAAGTGGCAGAGGGGTAGCTGAAAGTGGCAGAGGGGTAGCTGAAAGTGGCAGAGGGGTAGCTGAAAGCGGCAGAGCGATAGCTGAAAGTGGCAGAGCGGTAGCCGAAAGCGGCAGAGCGGTAGCCGAAAGCGGCAGAGGGGTAGCCGAAAGCGGCAGAGGGGTAGCTGACAGAGCGATAGCTGAAAGCGGCAGAGGGGTAGCTGACAGAGCGATAGCTGAAAGCGGCAGAGGGGTAGCTGAAAGCGGCAGAGGGGTAGCTGAAAGCGGCAGAGCGATAGCTGAAAGTGGCAGAGGGGTAGCTGAAAGTGGCAGAGGGGTAGCTGAAAGTGGCAGAGGGGTAGCTGAAAGTGGCAGAGGGGTAGCTGAAAGTGGCAGAGGGGTAGCTGAAAGTGGCAGAGGGGTAGCTGAAAGTGGCAGAGGGGTAGCTGAAAGTGGCAGAGGGGTAGCTGAAAGTGGCAGAGGGGTAGCTGAAAGTGGCAGAGGGGTAGCTGAAAGTGGCAGAGGGGTAGCTGAAAGTGGCAGAGGGGTAGCTGAAAGTGGCAGAGGGGTAGCTGAAAGTGGCAGAGGGGTAGCTGAAAGTGGCAGAGGGGTAGCTGAAAGCGGCAGAGGGGTAGCTGAAAGCGGCAGAGGGGTAGCTGAAAGTGGCAGAGCGGTAGCTGAAAGTGGCAGAGGGGTAGCTGAAAGTGGCAGAGCATGTTTTAAGCTTGTTTCATCTTGTTTCAATTTGTCTTAGCTTGTTTCAATTTGCTTTAGCTTGTTTCAATTTGCTTTAGCTTGTTTCAATTTGTTTTAGCTTGTTTCAATTTGTTTTAGCTTGTTTCAATTTGTTTTAGCTAGTTTCAATTTGCTTTAGCTTGTTTCAGTTCGTTTTATCTTGCTTCATTTTGTTTCATCTTGTTTCAATTTGCTTTAGCTTGTTTCAATTTGTTTCATTTCATTTATTCATTTATATAGCACTTTACACAACCACGGTGGTGGTGACCAAAGTGCTTAACAAAAAACAGTGCAGTACTTAAAAAGACAGATTAAAAATCAAGAAAAACACAACATAAAAGCAAAAATAAAACCAGAAATGTCACCACATATTTAATTACTAAAAGCCAGTTTGAATAAAAAAGTCTTAAGCTTTGATTTAAAAGGGCCAAGTTCAGTAATCTGGCGTAGCTCAAGTGGGAGTGTATTCCAGAGTCGAGGTGCGGCCGCAGAAAAGGCACGGTCACCCCAACGTTTATATTTTGTCCGTGGAACAGAGAGCAGGAGCTGGCTATCTGACCTCAGAGACCTGGAGCGGGCGGGGAAACTTAACAACTCCGTTATATAAGTAGGAGCGAGGCCATTCAGAGCTTTAAAAACAAATAATAAAAGTTTAAAATCTATCCTAAAACGGACAGGAAGCCAATGTAGAGAGAATAAAACAGGTGTGATGTGGTCCCATCTAGGAGTGTTGGTTAAAAGGCGAGCTGCTGCATTCTGAACAAGCTGGAGGCGGCTCAGTGTTGACTGAGGCACACCAACATACAGAGCGTTACAATAATCGAGCCTAGAACTGATAAAAGCATGAACAGCCTTCTCCAAGTCACAACGGTTTAAAAAGGGTTTGACCTTTTTTAAAAGACGTAAATAAAAAAAGCCAGACCGGACAACAGAGGCGATCTGTTTATCAAAATGTAAAGCCTTATCAAAGGTCACTCCGAGGTTTTTCACACTGTCACTGAAGTTAATATTCACATTTCCCAGGCCAGTTGCATCTTTGTTACCAAATAAAATCCATTCTGTTTTACTGTCATTTAAAAATAGGAAGTTATTGTTTAGCCAATGTTTGATTTCAGAGATGCAGTCAAAGAGAGAACACATTGGGTTACTGGATCCAGGCCTTAATGGTAAATAGATCTGCAAATCATCTGCATAAAAATGAAAGTTGACATTGTGTTGTCTTATAATAGATCCAAGTGGCAACAGGTACAAGGAAAAGAGCAGAGGGCCCAAAATGGAACCCTGGGGCACCCCACACAGAAGAGGGGCTGTAGAGGAAGAGTAGCCATTGAGCAAGATAGAGAAAGTCCTATCAGATAAATAGGACGTGAACCACTTCAGGGCCGTGCCACGAATCCCAACAAAATCATGGAGGCGAGACAGAAGGACAGAGTGGTCCACAGTGTCAAAGGCTGCTGTGAGGTCGAGAAGCACCAGAGCTACTGGGCATCCAGAGTCAACTGACTGAGCTATGTCGTTATGGACTCTCAGTAATGCAGATTCTGTGCTATGCCGGGATCTAAAACCAGATTGAAATTCATCAAGGAGTGTGCTTTTTTCCAAAAAAGGCTGAATTTGCATAAGAACGATTTTTTCTAAAACTTTGGAGAGGAAGGGTAAATTAGAAATGGGTCTAAAATTAGATAAAACCAAGGGATCAAGATTTGTTTTTTTGAGAAGGGGGCGGACTGTTGCATGTTTAAAAGCAGAAGGCACAACTCCAAGGGACAGACATGAATTGAAAAAAGCAAGAAGATAAGGACCAATAATATTAAATACCTCTTTCAATAATCTAGTGGGGATAAAATCAGTGGGGCAGTTAGTGGGTTTAACAGATTTAACTATTTTGTCCAAGAGGGAATATGACACTGGTTCAAACTGTTCGAATAAAGCAGAACCAGCAGAGATAGGTGAAAACTCAGAAACAGAAGTAGCAGGTGCACCTGTGGCTTGTCTAACTGATGCAACTTTATCAATAAAAAATGATAGAAAGTTCTCACAGGTGGAGGCTGAGGCATCAGGTAAGACTGAGGTGGGTGGATTTAAAACAGAGTTGATTGTATTAAATAACACCCTGGGGCAATGGCTACTGTTTGTGATGACATTGGATAGAAATTGTGATTTTGCATCATTAACGGATCTCTGATACAAAACAAGAGTTTTCCTTAATAAAACCAAAGAATCATGTTGCCTGTCATGCTTCCACTGTCTTTCAGCTCTTCTGCACTGCCTCCTGAGTTTACATGCAGTAGGATTTTTCAGCCAAGGCTCAGCTCTGTGTTTAGAATGCCTGAACTTGACTGGAGCAATAGAGTCCAGGATCCCACTGCAGGTTTCAGAAAACAGTGACAAAAAATCTTTGGGACACAGAGAAACATCAGGACCAACTGAATAAAACTGTGAGTCCATAAAAGCCGTGGTGAACTGTCCGGCACTGGCTGAGGTGAGACAGCGGCGATGACAACCCGCAGCCAGAGGCCTCCTGGCCGGTTGTGGGGCTGTAAATTGGAAAAAAATAGGGAAATGATCCGAGATGGCAGACTCAGAAATTTCACAGTGAGAAATGGACAGTCCATGAGAAATAATAAGGTCCAAAGTATGTCCAAGATGATGCGTTGGTGCATTAACTGATTGTGTTAAGTTAAAAGAATCCAAAAGCTTTAAAAACTCAGAGGCCAGTGAGTCAGTGGGACAATTTACATGAATATTCATATCTCCACAAATACAAAAACTGGTATAGGTGGAAATAATGTCAGCCAGGAATTCAGAGAATTCTTGAATGAATTCCTTATTGTATTTAGGTGGGCGATAGGCAACTGCACATAAAACCTTAGGGGTGAGCTCGATCACAAACATCTGAAGTTCAAAGGAGGAGTAAGTGTTAGTGGGCAGAAGTCTGCATTTAAATTTGTCCTTATAGATAGTGGCAACACCACCACCGCGTCCTGACAGGCGTGGGGAGCTGAAGAAAGAGCAGCCAGAGGGGGAGAGCTCAGAAAACGCGCTGTTGTCTCCTGGTCTCAACCACGTTTCCGTCAGCAGCAGAAAGTCCAGAGAGTTTGAGCAAAATAAATCATGGAGAATGAAAGTTTTATTCGTGACAGATCTGGTGTTTAGGAGAGCCAGCTGGATGGAGCACTGGCTGTTATCCTGGCTGTTGTCCTGGGATGCGCGGCCAAAGGAGCGGAGGTTCTCCTGAACCCTGCCCCGCCTACAGATCTTCACACGCCGAACACCAGGAAATGCGCCTCCGCCGGTGTCTGTATCCATGATGCGCAACCAGCTGTAGGAATATTCCATGGGGCATCGTATGTCAACAGAGTTATATTTCCTGAGAATCCTGCGCGAAGACTGGAATGTGGAAGAGGCGAAGTGAGCCCGGAGCTTCACAAGCACCCCACCCCTCCTGCCGCGTCTCCTGCGGCGGCGCGCGCTGCGGGCAGTCCCAACACACGGATTCCGTAGAAATGGAGGTATGGATGCCAGGTGAGGTGGAGGGAAAGTCTTTGATCGTCCATAAAGGTCACGAAACGGTACATTTCCCATGATGGAATTAATATTCAAAAGTGTCTGGCGGTCGTAGATAAATAGTGATGACACAATCTCAACAAAAGTAAGAAAAAACAGCACAAAAAGTAATAACTTTAGGAGAGACAGACGGCCAGCCAAGTACACCGGCGCCATCTTGAACCTTATCTGAGGACTTCTTGTTTGAGCTTGTTTCAATTTGCTTGAGCTTGTTTCAATTTGTTTTAGCTTGTTTCAATTTGTTTGAGCTTGTTTCAATTTGTTTTAGCTTGTTTCAATTTGCTTTAGCTTGTTTCAGTTCGTTTTATCTTGCTTCATTTTGTTTCAATTTGCTTCAGCTGATCTCTCCTGTGTTTCTGTAGAACTACATCTTAGCTGATGAGCTGCGTCGGGAGCTGCCCCCGGATCAGGCCGACTACTGCATGGCCCGAATGGCCCCCTACACGGGGCCCGACGCTGTCCCCGGGGCCCTGGACTACATGTCCTTCTCCACGGCTCTGTACGGAGAGAGCGACCTCTGACCTCTCAGTCCTGACCGTGCTGCCCCTCCAGTTACATTTTGTATGTTTCGGGCCTTATCCTCCTCACTCTGTCGCTTCTCAACGCAGCTGCTCTCCAGTTTACAAAGAGGGAGACGTCTTTCTGTTTTGACTTGTTGTTTTTCTGCAAAAAGGAATAAAGTAAACATATTTTATTATACTGAACAAAAAATAAAGTATTTTTCTTCACCTGATTTGAAATAAAAAAAAATAACTTGCTGTACTTTCTGCACTCTTTTTTTTCACAGCAGGGCTCATTGTTGGATGTATGATGGATAGTGGATGGATGGATGAAGATGGATGGTTTTTGGATGGATGATATTGGATGGTGGATGTATGATGGAAGATGGATGGTGCGTGATGGTTGGATGAAGATGATGGATGGATGATATTTCAGGGAGTGAAAGAAGTTGCAGACTCTTGGGGAGTCGTTCTAACATCAACAGATTTGTTGAGTTGAAATCTGTTGAACTCGTTCCTGAAAACATCTCCAGCTCTTCAGATCCGTTCTGTGGTTGCAGCTTCACCCAACGGGTCAGGAACCAGAACCTGCAGATTCACCCAACGGGTCAGGAACCAGAACCTGTAGCTTCACCCAACGGGTCAGGAACCAGAACCTGCAGCTTCACCCAACGGGTCAGGAACCAGAACCTGCAGCTTCACCCAACGGGTCAGGAACCAGAACCTGCAGCTTCACCCAACGGGTCAGGAACCAGAACCTGCAGCTTCACCCAACGGGTCAGGAACCAGAACCTGTAGCTTCACCCAACGGGTCAGGAACCAGAACCTGCAGCTTCACCCAACGGGTCAGGAACCAGAACCTGCAGCTTCACCCAACGGGTCAGGAACCAGAACCTGTAGCTTCACCCAACGGGTCAGGAACCAGAACCTGTAGCTTCACCCAACGGGTCAGGAACCAGAACCTGTAGCTTCACCCAACGGGTCAGGAACCAGAACCTGTAGCTTCACCCAACGGGTCAGGAACCAGAACCTGTAGCTTCACCCAACGGGTCAGGAACCAGAACCTGTAGCTTCACCCAACGGGTCAGGAACCAGAACCTGTAGCTTCACCCAACGGGTCAGGAACCAGAACCTGTAGCTTCACCCAACGGGTCAGGAACCAGAACCTGTAGCTTCACCCAACGGGTCAGGAACCAGAACCTGTAGCTTCACCCAACGGGTCAGGAACCAGAACCTGTAGCTTCACCCAACGGGTCAGGAACCAGAACCTGTAGCTTCACCCAACGGGTCAGGAACCAGAACCTGTAGCTTCACCCAACGGGTCAGGAACCAGAACCTGTAGCTTCACCCAACGGGTCAGGAACCAGAACCTGTAGCTTCACCCAACGGGTCAGGAACCAGAACCTGTAGCTTCACCCAACGGGTCAGGAACCAGAACCTGTAGCTTCACCCAACGGGTCAGGAACCAGAACCTGTAGCTTCACCCAACGGGTCAGGAACCAGAACCTGTAGCTTCACCCAACGGGTCAGGAACCAGAACCTGTAGCTTCACCCAACGGGTCAGGAACCAGAACCTGCAGCTTCACCCAACGGGTCAGGAACCAGAACCTGCAGCTTCACCCAACGGGTCAGGAACCAGAACCTGTAGCTTCACCCAACGGGTCAGGAACCAGAACCTGTAGCTTCACCCAACGGGTCAGGAACCAGAACCTGCAGCTTCACCCAACGGGTCAGGAACCAGAACCTGCAGCTTCACCCAACGGGTCAGGAACCAGAACCTGCAGCTTCACCCAACGGGTCAGGAACCAGAACCTGCAGCTTCACCCAACGGGTCAGGAACCAGAACCTGCAGCTTCACCCAACGGGTCAGGAACCAGAACCTGCAGCTTCACCCAACGGGTCAGGAACCAGAACTTGACCACTTTTTTAGGGACATGATGAACTCTTTGAGGGACATGATGAACTCTGAGGGACATGATGAACTCTGAGGGACATGATGAACTCTGAGGGACATGATGAACTCTTTGAGGGACATGATGAACTCTGAGGGACATGATGAACTCTGAGGGACATGATGAACTCTGAGGGACATGATGAACTATTTGAGGGACATGATGAACTCTTTGAGGGACATGATGAACTCAGGGACATGATGAACTCAGGGACATGATGAACTCTGAGGGACATGATGAACTCTGAGGGACATGATGAACTCTGAGGGACATGATGAACTGAGGGACATGATGAACTCTGAGGGATGTGATGAACTCTTTGAGGGACATGAACTCTTTGAGGGACATGATGAACTCTGAGGGACATGATGAACTCTCTGAGGGACATGATGAACTCTGAGGGACATGATGAACTCTTTGAGGGACATGATGAACTCTGAGGGACATGATGAACTCTGAGGGACATGATGAACTCTTTGAGGGACATGATGAACTCTTTGCTCAGGATCTCCACGTTCCAGTAGATGAAGCCGGTTCGCTTCGTGCAGTCGAGGACGTACAGTTGAAAGTTTGTGAATTCTACAATTTTCTATATTTCTGCATAAATTTGATCTAAATCATCAGATTTTCACACAAGTCCCAAAACTAGATCAAGAGAACCCAGTTAAACAAGACAAAATATTATACCTGGTCATTTACTTATTGAAGAAAATGATTCAATATTACATATTTGTGTGGTAAAAGTATGTGAACCTCTAGGATTATCAGTTAGTTTGAAGGTGAAATTGGAGTCAGGTGTGTGAGTGGACACCCTGTTTGATTTAAAGAACTGGATCCATCAACATCTGCTCTTCACATGATGTGAAGCATATAAAGAAGACATGAATCGATTCAGGTTCTGAACTCCAGAGCTGGTCAAACCGATCAAGAATTGAGAAAGAGGATTTTTTTTTTTTGTTGCACTCCGTTTTAATAAAACTTTACAGAAGGTTACTGTTGGCGTGCACGAAGGTTGGAAGCAGGCTCAGGAGAAGTGATCAGTTTTCATCTCAAAAGTTTATTTTACACACGTAAGGGTCAGCGGACAAATTTAAACAATAATTGGCACGTTCAGATTCATACACTCATCAAAAACAGCAAAAAAAAAATGAGAATAGCTATTATAATCCCAGATTTTCAAATAAAAATTGGAAAACAAATCACCAACAGATTGTCAGTTTACACACAAGATTATCAGCTCTGTTAGCAGTCCAGTGGGTGGAAGACGTAAAACCATTAACAAACATTCCTGTATTATTGAGTTTAAAGCACGGTCTTTGAGACAGCAGGCCAGACGTTTTATTAGAAATGCTCCACAGATTATTCAGAATACTACGGATGGAATTAACAGCAGCATCTTATGGTACTAGCACGCTTTGGAATAGAAGGAAATGAGATGGCAACTCACATCAAGTTAACTTCACAGAACACATGCAATAGATCATCACAATAAATAATACTAATGTCAGAAATACGAGCAAGAACAAAGATTTATGAGAAGATTATTTGCATTTTGCAAGAAAAACAACAATAAGCCCTCCGGTCACGTACCAACACTACATTCCCCACAATGCAACAGTAGTACCGGTAGTAGGGGTGGGGCCAATCCGATCCGGAGTCGTGTCTCATGAACCCAGAGTAATAAGACCTGCCTCACATTCAGGAAATCCCTTTCAGTTTGCAGCCAGCTACGTACAGCGTGTGGATTGAGTGAGTAGCACTTT
>JBBPBX010015355.1:0-30804 GCA_038048925.1 Garcialebias charrua | reverse complement strand
TATGTAATGAGAAATTTGTCATAAAAGAAATTGTACATATTTTTGTTGCACTAGTCTCACAGGTAGAAACCATCCTCAGGATTTCCTACGAGCCTGCTTGCCTAAATGCTGATTCAGCATTCACACATTTTTTTTAATAGTTTGTATATACCATTTACCATATTTTCCGGACTATAGGTCGCACCTTTTTGCCTAATTTGCATGCCCTGCAACCTATAGAGAGGTGAGATCTGTTTATGGATTTTTTTTCCCCATTTTTTAGACAAATTTTTGGCTCAGATATGACCGTTTTTCATTTTAGCAAAAAAAAAGGTGCAGTACCACTTTCGGCTGCTAGGGTACACCAACCGTTCCCACCTCATGTGTCCGACGGCAGCCTCCTCTGGTCGGACTGACTCTGTCGCAGCCCGTCCTCCTGCTCTGGAGGTAAGAACTACGAAGCCACAGGACAGATTTTCTTTAAACTTAAAGAACGTATAATTACTAGGTGGCCATTTACAACCTGTTAGCTGTAGGAGATGTTTAGAGCTAAAAAAAATTATATATTTTAGCATCAATGTTTGTTAGCGGTTAGCTTACCGTAAACAGATACTATTTAGATAAATAACTCTTGATCTACAGGACAGATTTTTATCAAACTTACAGAACGTAATTACTTGGTGGTCATTTACAAACTGACCTGTATGAGACGTTTGAGCTAAAATTCGATTTATTTATAATTTATTTTCGCAGCGCACGCAACGGATTGGAAGAAGTCAAAGCGAAACAATTTAAATCCAGCTGATTTGACCATTACGTGAATTTATTAAGGAACGGTTACGCTCAGGAACCCTTGTGCCATAATGTCAGCTAAGAAATATATTTTTAAGCGTTTATTTAGCTAAATTTTAAAGAAATAAAGACGTCCCACCCGTGCGCGTGCACGTGGCGAAAATACTTTTTTAAAATCCAGCTGATTTGACAATTGCGTTCATTTATTAAGGAAAAGTTCAGCTAAGACACATCTTTGCTATAATTTTCAGCAAACAAATAATTGTTTTTACCGTGTTAATCTTGTAAAGTCCTTCCGTGCTCGCTCGCTTCTGTGGCCGCCATTTTCAGCAGGGCAAATGAGGCGCTGACGCGTCACGTAGCGGTGACGCATAATAGATGCGACCTAAATAAAGGTGCAATCTGTTTATGGATTTTTCCAATTTATTGCCAATAATTGGACAAAGCAACCTATAGAAAGGTGTGAGCTATCAGGCGGAAATTACGGTAGTCACTTTTTTTAGGCATTCCTCACTCAAAATGTTCAGCTCATTCAGGAGATGTGTGATGTTTCTTTTTAAAATCTGCTTCAGCATGTTTGCTCTATTTCTTTAGCTTTTAGCTAGAGTTCTGCTTCATTGAACAACTCATGTTCAGTTTCTTCTGTATATTTCAGATTCACAGATACTGGTGGCGATCAGTATGCACGCCCCCACTTTCCTTCCCTGGATCTCCACCCCGTTTGGTACTCACCCAGATCAAAGCACCTTGCACATCTGCTGCTTTTGCTGCTGCCATGCAAGCCACCTGGACTCTGTCCGTCAGTTCTCTCCGTCTATAGGTGTGTCGGTGCTGCGTGCCTGTCCAAGGCCCGAGCTTTTTGGCAAGCTGGTAGCTAACACAAACAGTGGAAGAAAATAAATAAACAAGACTGCTGTTGTGCAAGAGAACGTGGGTGTGAGAGTGCCTTATCATATTCTTGCAAGCGACTCCTTGTCAAGCCGACTGCTTGTGCGCGCATCTGTTATGTAGACGACTTGAATGCAGAACATTCTTAAGAAACGGCGAGTGTCTGTGTGACAAGATACCGAGGAGACACGTGTTTTACAAAGACCGTAGTGAAGTTTACCCAACCGAGCGGGATGGGCGCCCTTGTTCTGTAATTACACGGAGCGTTAAAACAACGATGAAAAGACAAACTGATCAAAACAGCAAACCAGAGAAGCGCAGGTGTAAACAGAGGAATAAAGCTACACTGCCTCGTCCTCATGAAAGAATTGGAAGTGCTTATAATAAATACATTCAAAGCAGGTTTCATGTTTTCTAATAACTCTTGGGCTGTGTTCCTACCGACCTATTAAAAATTGTTTTTTTTTTAAATATTCTTTGTGAATGTAATCCAGCTGCACTTGCATGTTGATGTGACACATAAAAAAGGGTCACACAGAGCCCAGTAACTGAACAAGCATGTGACAGAACGGACTCGCAGCTCCAGCATGGCAGTCTCATTAAATTCCTCCAAATCTAATTCTCTTTCAAATAACACCCCTACCTAGATAAACATGACCATGGACGCCGTTTCATCCCCTGCGTGCCTGTCAACCAAAGGCAAACAGGATTTCACAGAGTGTGCATGGTGGTTGTATTTGGTCAAAATTATTGCAGAAAGGCCTGGGTGGATTGTAACTAAATGTCTTAAACTAAACAGCCACAGGGATGCAGCTTGGGCTCATAATGCAGCCAATCCATAAAGATCCCTGGCACTTAAACTGGAAAAAAAACTGCAGCAAAGTAAAGTTTATTTATTTTGAGCTCTTCACTGATATAAATCACAAAGTCCTTCACAGTAAAATACAAAAAAATAACAGTACAGTATAAGTACAGACTAAGCATAAAATTAAAACAGATGATTAAGACAACTAAATTAAGCTTAGTGTCATGACGAGATCTTAAATAATGGATAAAGATGTATTTAGCTGCTTTTGAAGGGAGCCAAAATTATCAATACAGCATAAAACAAAGGGGGTTCATCATTATACAGTCGAGTTAGAAAGAGTGATGACTGATGGGGATTTTAAACCCCTGTTACCTTAATAAAAACCACACAAGATAAACAAGAGAATTGAGTTAGACACAAATAATGAAACTTTGCAAAGGGGAAAGGCTGTTAATGTACTTCTGAAACTTAGTTGGCCTCAAAATACATTGTCCAGCACAAATCCGAATTGTGCTGGACATGACAAGCTATTTAAACAAGAAGGAGGTGGAGTTGACAAGCTCTGACGTCTTACAGATAAAACAAACGAGTCGTGGTTCTGATCCACCAGGAACATCTAATCCAAACATTGTCAAGGCTAAAAGACTTTGTCTTTTCTGTATCAAGGAGCTAAACAAACATGTTTGTACTATCAAATATAAGTGTTTGTTGGGAACACCTATATTTGATATAAGTGAGCTGGGTAAGAATTATTATGTCAGAGTAATTAGTTTTAGATGATAAATGTTGAACATCTCCATCAATGACCCCAAATTTATGTTGGTTCCTAAAAACTGGGAATAGATTCTAATTCATGAAAGGTAAAATTTAGGAAAAATCAAAATTAAGACCAATTAACATTGAACAAAACATTTTTGGGGACCCAACCGTCTGTCTTGTTTGAGTTTAATTGAAGGAAGTTATTTTACAACCATTTAGTCATTTCTGTCGTGCACTGAAGTAATTCTGACAGTTTGAAGAATGCAAAAGAACAAAGTCTTGTCCTGAGCCTGTTTCTGCTGATGGTTTCTTCCTCGCAAGGGAGTTTTTCCTTTTCACTGTCGCCTTCATGCTTGCACAAGATGAGAGTTCTGCGATGCAGTTAAATTCAACGCAGACTGCTCCTCAGATAAATAGTGTTAACTTATTTTTATATTTATGAATGTTTCTGTTCAGTGTCCTGAGATGAATTCTGTTGTTGCACTGTACAGTATAAATAAATTGAACTGAAAAGAAGCAGAACCATGTACCATGAAAGAGCACATTATACGCCCATCGAGTAAATATTAAACAGCAATACAGGAATCTATGGGAATTGCCCAGGCCAGCAAAGACCTTGTATAACATTTGACCTTAATTTGTGATCTTGACCTTGGAGCTGGGGTGATGAAAAGTGTATGTGGCACTCTCTCTGGTGATGATGCGTGTGTGTATGAAGTTTTGTTAAATTGTCTTGAGTGGATTGGGAGGTATGGGGGAGGACAAGGGAACATTTACGGATGGATGAACAAAGACAACACCATAAGTCATCCTCCTTATGACAGGCTTAGATTTACTGATCATCTACCTAATCATCATCATTATCATCACTTTTATTGTCCCCTTAGGGAAATTTTCCTTGCAGCCTAAGAGGAAGATTGAATAATAGGAATATGATTGGACCCAAAATAGAGCCCTGTGGTACTCCACGTCAGGTCTGTTGTATCTGACATGATTGAGTTTACCTGGACACTGAAACTTCTTGTAGAAAGGTACAGAATGAACACAGTAGAACAGGTTGTCTGTTGAGGGTGATTTGAATTCTTTTCATACCTAGATAATTAAAAACGCCTCATTAGGCCTGTCACGATAAATAATAAATCAATTAATAGCATGATAAATTAAAATGACCAGCCTCATTTTCATTTATCGGCTTTATCGTTTCTTTGTGTCTCTCTCTTTCTACTGAAGACACTGGACGACAAAAGGATCAACTAGGGTGCTCTTCACTGACCCCTCCCTTTCTTTTTTCTTTAAAATCCATTTAACCGTTTAAAATCACGTTTTTGGATCGTTAAAAGCAGCTAAGCTGAAAAGCTAAGCTATGAGCTAAGCTAACAGGCCGACCTCGGGAAAACCTCCATCTTGTCGAAGCTCCAAAATTCACGGTTGAAACCTGTGCCTTCATGTAAAAAGATTTCTCTGCAAAAAGAAGCTGAGAACTTGTTTACTGATTGTTTATTAAAAGTTTTGTATGAAAAATGCTATGCTGAATTATCAGATTTGATACCAGGATTATTGAGCATGAACTTTCTTGCTATGCTAAAGAGCTCAAACCACACTGTGTCCGCCATTTTGAGAACCGAATAAAGGAAGGAGAGACAGCCCATGTCATGTCAAGAGGCCTCCCTCCCATTTTTCTTAAATAATAATAATAATAATAATAATAAATTCAATTTATACCGCACTTTTCATTAATAAAAATCTCAAAGTGCTAAAGAAACACGCTGCTCGCTCCCTCACTATCCATCCTTCGGTTCAAACCGTCTTATACTGCCATCCAGTGGTCCAAAGAAAGTACTGCACTTAAAACAAATTAACAAACATTTCTTCTTAAATTTTTTAATAATTACGAATTATTGAAAAATTTCAAACAGTATTCTTGTTTATCACAATACTTTCTGAGACAAGTGATCGCCCAGCAAAACTTGTTATCGTGACAGGCCTGCACCTCATTTAAAAACAGCCTTCAATGCCTTCAGACTACGCTGAGGGCAATGGAAACGGGAGTCACAGGTTGCCTTAAAAGGACAATAAATTGTGACTCGATGAAAACCAAAACATAAACTTATATTGGGCTCAGATTACAGGCACTCTTTATGGATGACCAGAATCCAAATTCTTTTAGGAGTTTTTACCTCAGAGAGGGAAAATATGATCTGCATGAATGAATGAAATATCTTAAGATCCTTGTGTTTACACACATATACCAAGGAAATGTCAATCAGATGCAAAATACAAAGGTTGAGGCATGAAAGAAATGTCAAAAAGATACACAGATCCTGTTGTGTGCGTATTGGACCAGCAGCGTTTGATCAATAGCTCACCTGAAAATGTGATCGTTCTCTCTGACTCTACAAAAGAGACGTGCACTCCAAACATGATAGCAAAATAGACGGCGACTGTATCATTAGGCCCCTCATTTCAGATTTATGTAATAAGCATCGCTCATTAAACATTTTACAGAGAAAAAACTGAAAGGGTCTATTTATTTAGCAAATCTTAGGTAAGAATTTTTGTGTAACTTTATTGTTTTACTTGAGAGATGTGCCACTTGAGACTGCACACTTATGATAATTTTACAGAAATTCAGCTTGTATAGAAATAAAAAAGGCTCAATTAGTTGCTAACACAGCAGTGCATAAAATACCACCCAAGCTAAACAACTTCCCTCAGACTGAAATTATAGATATGACAATCATGTAAGTGAGAGAAAAATGATAAGAAAAAATCAAATGTTAAAATGTATTACAAAATGTAAAATTCAGATAATTTAAAACAAATGAATAACAGGAGAAGCACATACGGCAGATTATATGCCTGTCAACAAACTATTATACAGCTATCTATGGAAATGGCCTTGACAAGCAAAGACCTTGATTTGTGACCTTCGCATTAAAGCAGGGGTGATATAAAACGTACAACACTCTGATGATGCGTACGTTTACCAAGTTTCAGTAACTTATCTTGAGCACGGCAGAAGTTCTGGATGGGACAAGAGAAAGTTTATGAAGGAACGGACAGAGACCATAAAGCACCCCGCCTTCCACAGGTGTATAATAATAATAATAATAATAATCATTTTATTTAAAAGCACCTTTCAGGACACCCAAGGACACTTAACAAACCAATACAGTGTAATACAGATCAAACATTATCAGCGACAAATTGAAATATAAAATACATAAAGATTATAAAATGCAAAATAATAAAAATACATTTAGTAAAGTTAATGATAAGCTAGTCTAAAGAGATGTGTTTTCAGGGCAGTCTTGAACAGAGAAAGGGAGGTGGTGTTTCGAAGGTCTGGCGGTAGAGCGTTCCAGAGGTGAGGGGCAGAGCAGGTGAAGGCCCTGCTCCCCATGGTGGAGAGGCGGGCAGAGGGTACATGGAGATGTAGTGAAGAGGAGGATCTGAGAGAGCGTGATGGGATGGAGATTTGTAGGAGGTCAGATAGATAAGGAGGGGCAAGGTTGTGGATAGATTTGAACGTGAGGAGTAGAATTTTGAAGATGATGCGTGATTTAACCGGGAGCCAGTGGAGCTGCTGCAGGACAGGAGTGATGTGATCATAGTAGGAGGTGTATAAAAGTTATACGTATAAAAGTCAAAGTCAAAGTCAACTTTATTGTCAGATCTGCAATATGTACTGTACAGGACATACACAGGACCGAAATTGCGTTTCTCTCAGTCCCTCGGTGCAACAGTAAACATCTAAACATTGAAACACTGAAACATATAATAATTGACATAAGCATAAAATAGTAAAACTAACACTGTCCTGAGTTTTTTGCATAGTGGAATAAGAGTATGAAAATTTACACCAACTCTAAAACTAAAACATTAAACATTTCATGAACATAATACTGTCCTGAGACATAGATAGAAATACACATGTATAGAAGTTGTTCATAAGTTTGTCACCAATATTCCACAAAATTAAGCACCACAAGCAGCAACATTTTAATAATAGATTATTAAAATACAGAGTAACATTTTTCTCTTTCCTGAATTGCCATTCAAAGAAGAATCGGTGAACGTGAGGTGGGTCGGGGTTCTGAATCAGACTGTGCTGTTCTTTACGATCGGGCTGTGAGACTGATAAAGTCTTAGGAGAACCAGTAAATAAAACTGTCAGTTAAAACATTACAAAACTCATTGAATTGGCCTCCGTTTATTATATTTTAGTGATCACTGCTCTAAACAAAACTGCTGTTCCTCGTGATGTTAACAGCTGTTAATAAATATGACAGAGCAAGAATATTTAAAACTTTAAAAGTTAGCCTAATATTTAAAAAAATTAACCAACTGAAAAGCAAACACGACGCCAGTGAAGAGACGTTGCTTCTTTGTACCAGTCAGAAGATGAGCTTCTGCGTTCTGGGCGGTTTGTGAAGATGATTTATCCAAATACAGGTAGTCCCCGGGTTACGACGATCTCGACTTACGACGTTTCGACTTTACGAACACCCTCCCATTGAAAAGCATTGTTCGAGTTACGCGGTTCATGCGCCTTTACACCAGAAAATACGGTAGTGAAACTCGGCGGAAATTTACAGGAGGGAGTGGGGAGCTTGACGCGCTCAGTGGAGCAGGAGACCTCATTGTGCTGACCGGAGCAGAGGGGCTAATATGCTAACAGACCTTACTGTAAAACTCTGGACCACTGGATCGCGCGCAGAGACCTTGTTTTTTGGAGCGGAGGTTTATGAGGCAGAGAGGCTACAGCTGAGCAACGAGCTAACATGCTAGCAACAAGCTAACATGCTAACCGACGTTGCTGTAAACGCTGTGGACCGCGTAAAGCTGCAGGACCAGCTCCCAGTAAGGAATTAACTCTTTTTTCCCTTCATTATGGCTCAGAATGTATGGGTTTTTTGATAATTATGTAGGGTAATGTGTTAGGATAGAGGTTAAATACAGTACTGTACGTATGAGGTGCCGTTTGGACGTATTTTTCGACGCCGATTTTCATGTTATGAACGGGCATAGGAACAGATCTCCGTCGTAAGTCGGGGACCACCTGTACAGGGAATTACAGTTGTCCAGGCAGGAGGAGATAAAAGCATGAATAAAACACATCCCTTTAGACTAGCTTATCATTAACTTTACTAAATGTATTTTTATTATTTTGCATTTTATAATCTTTATGTATTTTATATTTCAATTTGTCACTGATAATGTTTGAACTGTATTGATTTGTTAAGCATCCTTGGGTGTCCTGAAATGCGCTTTTAAATAAAATTATTATTATTATTATTATTATTATTATTATTATTATTATTATTATTATTATTATTATTATATTCAGCACGAGGCTTCACTGTGCTTGAGTTGGAAGAAGCTGGACTTAACAAGTGTGCTCATCTGTTTATCCAACTAAACTTCATAAGTGACCCCTAAGGAGCAGTCAAACATCACATCCTGAGAGTAGACTAAATGTTCCAACAGGTCTTAGAAGGGACAGTGGCCAAAGAAAGGCCTGGCTTTATATTCTGCTCCTCTTTAGTCATTTGTCATTCTGTGATTCCAGCTTTTGCAAGCGGTTGGTTGCATCCAGAATGTACAATATAATAAAGTCTAACGTGCCAAATCATCAGGCCTGACGAGTTGACCCCAACAATGTCAGGGCACTGTGACACAGAACAAAAATAAAAAATGGAGAACAAAGCTGCCAGACAAAAGGGTACGGAAAACAAAAAGTGCATGAGAGCAGGAAATAAGGAGCAGAAACAAGAAGAGCTGACAGTGGCTGATGAAATAAGGCAAACACGACAAAATGATTACGGGTGAAATAGACGCTCAAACAATAATAAGAAACAGAATTGAATTACCGTATTTTCTTGCGTATAAATCGCACCTTAATTTGCCAGTCCTCTGACATACACTGAAGCGACTAATACACTTTTCTTTTTCCCCCCATATTTATATCAATTTTTGGCTGAGATCTGATGATTTCATTCAGATGAGGGCCAAGATGGTGTAGAGGCAGGGCAGCCAGCTTGGGACCTGAAAGCCCCCAGGTTCAATCCCCAGTCACTGCATACCTCGTGGTGTCTCTGGGCAGTACATCTCATCCCTTCAATAGCTGCCCACTGCACCACCTGGTGGTGGATGGGTTAAATGTTGAGACTAATTTCATCATTGTATGGAAACATACAGTGATGACAATGTGTGACATTATTATTATTATTATTATTATTCTGACATGGGAAATATTCAACATTAACATTTGCAGCTGCTAGAGGGCCCTCGAGTAATATGGCAAGCCAAGTGTCTCATTAATAGGTAAAAGTGGCTATTAATTACAACTGGTCCAGAACGCATCAGCCCGATTTTTAACCAGCACACGCAAAAGAGAGCACATTACACCAGTCTTGGCCTCCCTGCACTGGCTACCGGTTCATCTTCGAATCCAGTTCAAAATTCTCTTGTATATCTACAAATCACTGAACAGTCTCGCCCCCCACCCCCCATCTCTCTGATTTGCTACACCCTTATGTCCCACCACGTGCTCTGAGGTCAGCGGACCAGTTATTTCTAACAGTTCCAGGAACTTGTCTTAAGCGCAGAGGTGACAGGTTCTTCTCTGTAGCAGGACCAAGACTCTGGAACGAGTTACCTCTGCTCGTCAGACAGGTCCCCTCCCTCTCGGTTTTCAAATCCTGTTTAAAGACTCACAACTATTCCATTGCTTTCAACACCAGATGATCTGCGTTTTGTTGGAATCCTGGCAAAAACCAATGCAGACATGTTCCTGTTTTTGATTTTCTACATCTACCTTATAATGCTTTGCTACTCTGCTACTTTGTTTTAATTTGTTTTTGTTTTTAATCTGTATTTCTCTCTTATGTTTGTCTATTGTTGCTGTTGTCATCATTCTTTAGTTTGTTGACAGGTCTCTCTTGTAAATGAGTCCTCGAGACTCAATGAGATTAACCTGACTAAATAAAGGTTGAATGAATTATATTTATTATCTGCAATGATTTTATGTCTATTTTTTGTACTTCATTTTACAGTATATGTTGTGTTGCCTGTTGTTTGCTTGTTTGTACAGCACTTTGGTTGCCCTTGTCGCATTTTTAAGTTTCGCCCAGGCGAAATGCAGCTGATTTGACCATTGAAGTGCATTTATGAAGGAAAAGTTCAACTGAGACACACCTTTGCTATAATGTTGAGCAAACAAATATGTTTTTAAGTATTTAAAAGATCTGAAGCTCTCAACCTTGACCTCTCTACAGTAAATGGTTTTGAACATCTGTTGAGTTCCTGGAAAAAGCAATGAAGACGTTTCTTTTAGTTTTCTACACAACCTTAAAATCTAGTTGTTTTTTTTTTGCTACTTTTCCTTTTGATTGTCCTTTTGGTTGCCATTTTATTTTAACTTGCTAAAAAAATATATGTATGCATCTTTTATAATTGTCTATTTTTGTCGTTGTCCACTGTTATTATCACTCTTTGTTAAAAAAAAATCAGGTCTCTCTTGTAAATGAGTCCCCGAGGCTCAATGGGATGAACCTGGCTAAATAAAGTTTGAATGAATGAAAAAAAAAGTTAATCTTTTAAGTAGAAACGTTTCACCCTCACTCCAGAGGGCTTCGTCAGTCAGAGCAGTCCAAAGCAAACTGAAGCTACCCCACCAAGTAAACAACTTAAGTGGACCAACCACTTAAGTTGTTTACTTGGTGGGGTAGCTTCAGTTTGCTTTGGACTGCTCTGACTGACGAAGCCCTCTGGAGTGAGGGTGAAACGTTTCTACTAAAAAGAAATTGTCCAGATGAACTGATTGAGAATGAGCGGATTTGATACCTGGACTATTGAGAATGAACTTTCTGGTTAATCTTTTAAATTCTTGTTAAAGTCCTCCCGTGCGCTCTCCCACGGCTGCCATTTTGTCAGCCAATCAGTTTTTGGCACAACACTGACCCATGTTTCCAGGTGGTCAGCGGTGACGCATAATAGATGTGACTTATATGGCGAAGCGACTTATTTACGTTTTTCCACTTTAATGGACATTTTTGGACTGATGCAACATGTGCCATTTAATTTATTGTGTAGATGTTTGGGGTACAGCGTGTAAAACTGTAACTAAGCCTATTTTCACTTTACAGAAAACAGCTATAAGGATTATTACAAGAAAACGTTACTAATATCCATCAAATGTTTTGTTTTGCAAATTGAAGTTGCTGAAATTTTATGATTTGGCTGACTATAATATTATTTTAATATTGTACAAAGCTCAGAACTTCACATTAACCTCAAATATCCAAACGCTTTTTGTGAAAAGGAAAAGTACTTACAATCTTAAGGGTACAGATGTTTTTGTTATGCCACATTATAGAAGTTTAAAGAGTAGGTCTGCTTTAATTCATGGAATAGTGGTTTAGAAAATGATATTAAAGTTGCAAAATCAATGTCTATGTTTAAGAAAATGATTAAAACTAGATTTCTGGAAAAATATTTATAAATTGGTTTATATCCAAATTACTACTGTATACTGTATATGGTAAAGTGTGATTAATTATTTATTGTGTGATTTTTTTGTGGATTATAGTTGTTTGAATTAATTGTTTGAACTAATTTTGTTAAAGAAGGGGCAGATATGATAAGATTTTTTCTTCTTCTGCTTCCTTTCATTTCATGTATTGTTTTGTTTTTATTTACGTGGTGTTGTAAATAGTTTCTTGTGTTTTTTTTAATCTGAAATGAATAGTTTAAAAATCAAAAATTAAAAAATAAATGTACGGTAAGCAAGGACAGTAAGTGAAAGGCAAAAAAAAAAAAGAAGAATGATAGATGATTGGCGCAACAAACCCATGAGTGAATTTCCTTTTCATAAAAACGACAAATTAAAACTGAAGAACACAATTTGCTTCATCCTGTCACACTAATTATAAAACCAGTGTGTAAAAAAAGAACAAATCACCAGCAGGTAACATCAAACCAATGATTACATTCAAAAAGAACCACCGAGGGAGAGTAACAGACAATTAAGAGCATAATTGTCATCACAGTCAATAAAACTGATGCCGCCCACACAAGGGCAACGAGCGTCGGCCCATCATAAAGATGGATGAAAGGCTGCTAATTCCCCTGCAATGCAACACCAACTAACCTCTTCACTGTAAAGGCTCAAAGGGTGCAGCATTCTGACGCAACAGGAACACGAGGAACAAGCAGAAAAATCGCAGCATCCCATCCTGATCCGTTCTCATTTGCATGTAGAGGGAAAATCTGACATTTAAGTATAACCTTGCTGACATGCAAACTAAGAGCAGCCAGTTCCATAACCTACATGTGCATTAGAATAAAAAAAAGAGCGTGCAGATCTGAGACCAATCATAGGCCGAAGCATTTTCTCACTCAATACACAATTTAATGACTTCTCAAGCTCCTCCACAGTGACATTTCCTCTATCTTCTGCAGCCATCAATCAACTCGACATCCGTGTCTCGTCCTCACTAGTGCCTGCCTTCAAACACATCTCTCAGCTCGGTTTTTCATTCTAAATCTTCTCCTGTGCCGCCATCTTTTTCCGCTTTCCGTCCAAAACAACAGTCATTCCAGAAAAGGGACCATCAATCTCATTCAATGAGACCAGAGCGTGAAAGCTCCAAGGCTACAGTAAATTACTATCTGCTCTACCTCCACTTTACACTGGATCACATGCAGACTGAGTGGACGGGCGGATGGAAGATGGGGGGGGTGATAAATAAAAAATTACCTTGTCAACACGTTACATCTTAAGACTAAACCCTAAAATTTTAGCAGAATGAACTTGAAACCCGATCTATTATTCAAAAATAAAATCTCAACTGGTCTTTGATTTTAAACTTAAGATTTGAGCTGGAAGTCTGTTTTAATATTTTATCATCCACCACCAAAAGCGACAGTGGCGATAAAAAGTGGAGAGTTTGTGTCTGTTAAAAAAAAATAATTCATGAACAATTGGACAAATGATAAAGAAACTCTCAGTCAGTGATGTACATCCACCCCTGTTAACTTTTAGTCAAACTGTGTTAATTAGCCGCAGCTAATCATCCATCCATTATCTTTACCCGCTTCTTCCATTTTGGGTCACGGGTGTCGCCGGTGCCCATGTCCAGCGATCACTGTGCAAGGGGCGGGGTACACCCTGGACGGGTCGCAAGTCCATCACAGGGCCACACAGAGACAAACAACCATTCACGCTCTCACTCACACCTAGACACAATTTAGAGTAACCAATCAGCCTAACATGCAGGTTTTGGACTGTGGGAGGAAACCCACGCATGCACGGAGAGAACATGCAAACTCCACCCAGAAAGGGTGTAATTTTGTAATTTTGCATGGAGTGTCATTTATATTTAAGAAAAAGATCAAGAATATTTTGTTGACAAGATATATATAAGTTAGTTAATATCTATTAACTATAATGAATAATTGTGACAATTTATGTGTTTTTGTTGTATTATTTATGAATATTGCTTGAATTTGATTGTTTAAATTGATTTTGTTAAGAAGGGGCAGATATGATAAGATATCATTCTTCTTCTGCCGCCTTTCATTTTATATGTATTTTATTTATTTGTATCTGAAATTGTATTTGTGTTTTTTTTTATTGAAATGAAATGAATAAACGTTTAAAACAAAACAAAACAAAGGCCTCCGGACCAAGATTTGAACCAGGGACCTGCTCGCTGAGAGGCAGCAGCTCTACCAGTTGCTGCAGATAATCAACAAAATAAAAATAAAAAGCAGCTAAATCTTACATGAACTACAACTTGGTTTAGCTGAGACTCATCTTCAGCTAGTAAGGACTAATTGATCCCACAAGGTCCATTTTAAAACTCTGAAAATAAAAAGTCAACTCTGCTGACTGTTAGCAAATTGGACATAAACTTTTAATGCTCATTAAGTTTTGGACTCAACTTTTTTTCAAGATGGCTGCCACACCCCTCGGCAAACACAAAAATGGCTATAACTTACACAATTTGACATATAAGGGACTAAAATTTGACATGGTAGTAGCTGATAGTGATCCTCAACGCACACTGAGCGTTAACACATCACATATGAAGCTATTTTCAAGGTTTTCACGAAACAACCATGGTTCCATCATTTCTCAGCATAAGATGAGTTTGAAATTCTGGTATGAAGGTCAGTGGGTCGTATGCATTACTGTATTTTCCGCCAAACACGTCGCACTGCTACATAAGTCGCATCATTCCAAGAACATACAATGATGACAACACATACATTATTATTATATATACAGGTAGTCCCCGACTTACGAGCGCTCTTACATACGAGGGTCCGGACTTACGAGCTGCCGAACGAACAGTAAATTTGTAAAGAACATTCAACAAATACAGCATTTTTATGTGTTTTTAGATGAAAGTGTGTAGCTAACCATTTGGAAACACGTTTCCGACCATGTTTATGAACTGATATGAACGTTTTTGATGAAAAACGAGTGTTCGTAGTAGCGCTAGCATAAATGTTCCAACTTACGAGCGAAAATCCGGACTTACGAGAACACGTGCTTCGTGTTCCAACATACGAATTTTCGTGTTACGAGCACCTCGCAGGAATGGAACTCGCTCGTAAGTCGGGGACTACCTGTATTTAACAAAACATGGAAACATGGAAAAAACATAAATATGTAGCTTCGCCATGTAAGTTGCATCTATTATGCATCACATTTGTTACACGTCACTGCTGACAACCTAATGTGGGTCGTGTTGTTCCAAAAATCGATTGGCTGCCAAAAGGTGGCCGCGAGAGCTTGCACAAGAGGATTTTAACAAGAATTTAGCAAGATTAACACTTAAAAACAATCATTAGTTTGCTCGAAATTATAGCAAAGGTGTGTCTCAGTTGAACTTTTCCTTAATATATGCACTTTGATGGTCAAATTGATCTGAAGCTCTCGACCTTGAACTCTCTAAATGGCTTTAAGAATCTGTTGGACTCCTGGCAAGAACCAATGCAGACATGTTCCTGTTTTTAGTTTTCTACATTCGCCTTATAATCTAGCTGCTTTTGCTACTTTCTTGCCATATTATTTTAACTTGTTAAAAATAATAATCTGTATGTCTCTCTTATGACTGTCTATTGTTGTGTGGCTGTTGTCCACTGTTGTCATCATTCTTTGTTGAAATCAGGTCTCTCTTGAGGCTCTGTGGGATTAACCTGTCTAAATAAAGGTTGAATTAATGAATTAGCTGCATTTCAAAAGCTGATTCGCAGCTGCGGAAGCGCACAGAGGGATGATTTGCTGCGCATTTCTTCAAAATTTTACAAGATAACTACCTAAAAACATTTATTTGTTTGCTTGAAATTATAGTAACGGTGTGTCTCAGTTGAACTTTTCCTTAATAAATGCACTTTAATGGTCAAATCGGCTGCATTTTGCCTGGGCGGGGCAGCAAAATGCAGCTGATTTGACGTTTGCTCCAGGAGTTCCGTAGCAAGAGGAAGGTGGCTTTGTATGGCAAGCCAAGTGTCTCATTAATAGCCACTTTTACCTGTTAATGAGACACTTGGTTTGCCATATTAGTCGAGGGCCCTCTAGTGAATGAAAATGGTAGTGTTCAATATTTCCATGTCAGAATGAATGAAATCATCAGATCTCAGCCAAAAATTGGTTTATAAATATGGGGAAAAAATATATATGTTGCTTCATGGTATAAGTCGCAGGCATGTAAATTATGCAAAAAAAACCTGTGACTTATATGCCAGAAAATATGGTATTTCAAGGAATGCTAGGCCTTGGATTTTATCATTTTAGGATTACTTATTGACTGAAACTACCCTTTACAGTATTATTTGTTTCACTGCACAGATGAATCCAAAACAAAAGTCCCCATGAGAAAATACAAACAATTAACTGGAATAAATTGTTTTTTCATCTCACTTCCCGGTAGAATAATAATCACTGCTACAACAAGTCAGCTAGTACTCTGTAAGCTGATGTGAAAGAAAAAACTCCACACAGGCACAAGTGGACTGAGTCACCCTTTCTTTAAACTTTCAGCTTATTAGTTGTAAATCACAACATTTAGTATTTCTATCAAATTGGATTTTGACACTAATCAGCGACACAAGTCAAGGTGAAAAAGCAGTCATGACCTTGCATGACGTGATTTTATTCTATTTTATTATTTTAACGAACTGCCTCTCAGCCTGTCGAGAAGTGGCAATAATCCATCCACACTGTGTGTCCAAGGCCGAGAGCTGTGTACCTCTGAGAAAAGCCCACGAGAGGAAAAAATTGGTTTGAAAGGTAAAACGAGGAGCGGGGATTCTGAATATAAAATTCTTCTTTAATAATAATAATAATAAATTCAATTTATACCGCACTTTTCATTAATAAAAATCTCAAAGTGCTTTTACAAGTGAGCTCTGTGATCTTGTCATTCTTATACAACACAATCCTCAAAAGCAGTGCGCAACTATATTCAGTCCAAGGACGGGACCACCGTGTCAGCTCTGACAGCAGCATGTACAATACAGCATGATAGGGCTAACTTCAATGCAAAGTTCACGGTGAGGAGGACCTACAAGGAGGAGTTTTTGTCATGTTTGATGAACTCTCCTTGCCTTGTCTGTTGAGGAGGAAGGTTAAACTTTGAGCTGTCTCTAAAGCTGTCCCTCTGCAGAAGCAGCACTTTGACAGGGGATCAGTGTGGTGCGGCTGCTCTTGGGCCTCTAAGCTAAAGATCCAGCAGCAGCGGGAGGCGGTGGTGGGGCTCAGCCAGGCGCTAAAGATTATTACACCAACATATTATTCACTGACAATTAATTGGGTTAGTGAGAATGGCTTAATGTTGACAGATACAGCAGCGGCGGTGGCAGCAGAGCCAATGGGCTTAATGTGAGCTGATGGGACCGAACGCCACCTGCCACATGCCAACAAATCACAAAAGAACACAAGACTTTGAAGACACATCATCAAATCGCTGGTTGCCCGAGAACAACCTCAAAGTTGGGCTTTGATCAACAGCTGACCAAAGAAAGCAAGAGAGCACTTCAGCCAAGGGCGGAAAAAAGAAAAGATAGTGGAACAGAAAAAGTACAAAGAAGACAGACGGACTACACTATTGGAGGACAATAACCTTTCAGTGTCACATAACAGCACTGGAATAAATTATTTGCACGAATTGCAAACAAAATGGCTTCTTATTAAAGCTCTTTCACTCTAATGACAACCCCTGTACAGTAACATACATATACGTGTATCAGTGGCGGCTGGTATGTGGTCCCTGACTTACGTCAAAATCGGGTTACGAGCGACCCGTAGGTCCGGAACTCGTTCGTAAGTCCAGGACTTCCTGTAATAGACTGCTATTAAAATAAAGGGGGTGCTTCACAGATATGGCTTTGTCCCACTTTATTGGATAGGTTTTTTCTGCCATCAAATTCAAACATACCTTATTTTTTCTTTTTTTTTAACCTAAAAATGTTACTTCTTAGTTTAGACATTTTATATGTTAACCATGTTCCATTGTGAACAAGCAATGGGCTTTTATGATTTGCAAATAGCTGCATTGTGTTTTTACATTTTACACAACATCCAAACATTTTTTTTACTTGGAAATGTATTTATTTATCTGCTTTAATTTGTTATAAACAACGGGGAACTATACAATTGCAATGGGCTGCAGTTCGGTGCATGTTACTCTTGTTAGCTTATTACAAAAATTACAGCAATCTGCTACCACCTGGCAATTATTATGAAACGCCAACCTCTGGGGAGCATTTATACATTGGAGGTTGTTCTCGTTTTTCAGAGCTAATCAAGACATTTTAATCAGTTTCACCTGCGGTTTGAGCAGACGTCTCTTTCTTAAAATAGCCAAACACTGTTTTTTCCCAAGTCGCCCTCAAAGGTTTGTTATTAACATATAATGGAGACGCATGAGGTAAGTGCAGTAGCAGTGACTGGGTTGTGCCTATTTGCTGAGTGAACTGATGAAGACAGAGGGCTCCCTGTAGTCTTACAGTCAGAGCTCTGATAAATTGTTCACCCTCCACCTTTCCCCCAGCTGCAGGAAGTATGTGTGCATGAGGATCAGTATGAATGTCTACTAGACTGGAACTGACAACATTAAGTGGCAGTGTGACCATTTTCATGAACACAAGGAGGCCAAGAGCACAGAAGAGAAGGAAGGCAACTGTTATGTCACCAAATGGTACCACAAAGGAGCCGGTCAGCCTCCAGAACCAAACCACCCAGTTTAATGGCCATTAAGTATAAAAGGGAGGAGAGATGGAGAGAACACATCTTCATTGTAGGTTGGCGTTATAACTATAAACACTGTGTTACAAAGAAAACGGCGAGTGAGAAATCAAAGATTTTGCTGACATTTAGCAGAACCATGGGTGCTCCTTCTGAAGTAAGACGACATGGGTCACTACACTCTAGAAAAAGAAGGGTAGAAAGTTTGAGAAAAGAGAAAAGTAGAAATGGAAAATAAAGGGGACCAGAGAAAGCAACAGGCTGGAAGGTAGAGGAGTGCAGTGGGAAAAGAAGAAAGTCTTTTTTTTTTTTTATGATGGGTGTTATAAATTCCCTAATATTTCTGTATTGTTTTGTTCAGGCATCTTGTTAGACAGCTAATTCTTATTTGTTAGACAGCTAATTCGTATTTTACGTCAGGCATCTTTTTAGACAGCTAAGGGGTCCTTGGGGATATAAATAGCTGAGCAGAAAGCCGTTGGTTTTATAGCCGTTGATGTTTTCTATCGTTGATGCCTGTCTGCGTTTGTGACAAAGGTGAGCTTAATGCACTTTAATGAGCGCTAATTTCTTCTTTTCATATATAAATGGGGTGGCGATTTTGGCGCAAATATGAGACAGCCCAAAGAAATGTTTATTTCATGTTTAAGGTTCTGTCTTGTTGTAATATTAAGGGTAAGCTAAGCTATTTGTTAGCATGTTCTCATTTTAGCCGTTTTCTGTTATTTCAGATACCAGACAGACAGAAAAAGGGACAGTTAATGCCAGTTACTTTCAGTTAGGAAGAATTTACAGCTCAGAAAAGGAAACTGCATGCTGTAAACGAACTGGTCAGTTAATTAAACTCCAAGAAAAACACCATCTTGCTGTGTCAGGACTCACTCTCTGATCGGAGTGTCTGTTGGATGAAGTGCTCCAGCTAAACTCCTAAAAATCAACATACAGTCCTAACTCTCCATAACATATGGTCCTTCTGAGCCGGATTACTTCACTCATATCAGCAAAATGGACACATCAAGATTAACAGAACGGCCACGACAGCTACCAGCTCACCTCCAGGACTACCAAGTTCCTCAGTCACTAATGTCTTATGCTGCCCCTCATCAGGATGACAATCTAAGTGCCAGTGCACAGCAGCTGCAGTCACTCAGCCTGCAGACCAAGTCTGCTATTCAAGATGGCCAGCTGTTTTCAGCACTCGGGTTCTCACAGCGTCATTTCCCAGCGGCGGCAGTCGATAAGACAAGCCAGTATAACACAATGTCTACGTTATACCAACCAGCCTATCAAATAATTAATCCTGTGACTACAGCTGTAAATGCTCAACAATACCAGCCCAATTATACAGGTCCAGCCCATACAGAATACCAGCCACATCCAGCTGTGTCAACACCAGCAGGTCAACCCCTGGCTCCAGCAACACCACGTCATGTGCTGCAACCCACATCACTATCAAACAATATCATGCTTCAGTGCCAGAACCTCTACACCCCTATGGCAGTGCCACCGCCTGTGTATCAACCCACACAAGGTAACACCACACAGCCTGTGTACCAAACTGCACAGCCGGTGTATCAGCCCACACAAGTTAATGCTGCACAGCCTATGTATCAGCATACACAAGTCATCAATGCACCTCCTATGCACCAGCCCCCACCGTTTAGTACTACGCAGCCCATCTTGCAGCCGCCAGGTTATCAGCCAGGTCCATCTCCACAACCTGTTCTCCAGTTTCAACCTCCTGCAGTACAGACGGTCTACCAGCCAGTGCCTGTCATGGTAGGGCCAGCTCCCCATGGTTACAGTTCTTTCCTGCCACAGTACACCATGCCACAGTCCACATACAGTTTCCAGCCGCCGAAGCAGCCTGTTCCTGTACCTGAACTGCCCAAGCTGGTTCATGATAGTGAGAGAGAATTTACTGACCTTAAGATGGCACTAGACCACCTGCTCGACCCCCATACAGAGCTGTCAGAGCACTACAAATACCGTGTACTTATGGAGCGTCTAGTCCTGGAGGAGGCCAAGCTGATTGCTCAGTCTTGCAGACATTATACCCAACCTTACACAGTTGCTATGGAGGCACTACAGAGGCAATATGGACAACCACATCAGCTAGCACAGAGTGAGATTGCTACTATCCTAAACGCCCCTGATGTAAGATCTGGGGACACAAAAGGTTTCCAGAGCTTTGCCCTCAGTGTTGACCTGCTAGTAGGAATGCTCACTTCATTAGAGGGACCAAATGGTACAGAAACAATGTCAACTGGTCACGTCGACAGACTGTTGAGTAAGCTTCCCAGGTACCTGAGAGACAGTTTTGTAGAGCACCTCCAGACACAAGGTCGTTTTAACACAAGTCAACTCAACCCCTACAACCTCAGAGACCTTGCCAGCTGGCTCAAAGTAAAGGCAGAAGCTCAAAGACTCTCTGCAAAAATGGCACAGCGCCACCGCCCTGAAGAGCCACCTGCCTCCAGGAGAGAAAGACACGCTCCAGCTCCAAAGCCTCGAGTACAATCTGTTTCTGTCTATCACGGCTCTGATGAACCCAAAGCTGATAACAGTTTTCCTGCAGAGGCAGCCCACTCTGATCCCAAGTCACAAAGATTTAAGAAGCTGTGTCTCTTCTGTAAGAGCACAGAGCACTATCTATCCCAATGCTCTGTTATTGTACAGCATTCACCAGAAGAAGTCAGGAGATGGCTTGAACGTGGTAAGCGCTGTTATAATTGTGGGAGGACCGACCACCAACCTGAAGCCTGCACTTTAAAGAAACCATGCAGTGAGTGTCAGGAGATTCATCTGAGAGTTCTACATGATGTTGCCAAGTCAGACTCGCGTGTCTACCTCATCACACCACGCGACCAAGTCACGTTCGGCACCTCTAAGCGAGGAGGAAAAGTGTATCTCAAGGTGGTGCCCATCCTAATAACTCACGGCCGGAGGTCACTGAAGACCTATGCCATCTTGGATGATGGGGCTGAAAGGACAATAATCCTACCAGCAGCTGCCCAACGTCTAGGCCTTAAAGGTAAAGCAGAGACCCTCACTCTACGCACCATTCACCAAGACGTGGCCCATCTGGCTGGTGAGTCTGTTTCTTTCCATGTTGCCCCACTAGGGCACTCTAAGGAGCGCCACCACATTAAAAATGCCTATACAGCAGGCCAGCTAGCTTTAGCAGAACAATCATACCCTACAACTGCATTACAGAGACGTTACCGCCATCTACAGGGTCTTCCAATCCCTGACTTTAGTGAAGTGCAGCCGTTACTATTAATTGGTGCTGACTGCACACACTTAATCACAGCAAAGGAGCCAGTGAGATTTGGTCCAAAGGGCAGCCCAACAGCAATCCACACAAGCCTTGGTTGGGCACTTCAGGGTCCAGACAGTATGGATTCTACTGCTGCTTCCTGTTATCTCACGACTGCTTCCTGTTATCTCACGACCAACCCAGCTACCAGAGCTGCTGCCCTCCAAGCACCACTGAGGGTACACTCTCCAGTTCCAGCAGCACCTCAGCAAGCCAGCCAGTCAGAGCAGGAGCTCTCAGAGATGAAGGGTCTCCTACAAAGTGCTGAGGAACAGAACACTGAACTCACTGAGCAGCTGAATAATGCTAATGCCACGGTTGAACAGTATCGATCTGTGGTACTGACTCTGGAAGATAGCCTGAAGAAAGAGAAAGAGTTACGTTCTCTAGAGGTCAGACTGAAGGAGTCAGAGGAGGTGCAGAGGCAGCTGAAAAAAAGGTTTTTAGAGTTGGAGAAGATGGAGCTGCAGGAAAAGGAGGAGAGAAGGAAGGCTGTGGACACAGTGGAGAAACAAGTCTGTGACCTGCAGCGGAGTCTGAAGGCCAGCCAGGCAGAGCAGCAAGAACAACTGAAGAGGCTGAAAGTGGACAGGGATAAACTGGGACAGGAGCTTCAGCAGGCTCAGGCTAAAGTGAAGAAGCTCCAATCAGATGTCAACCCACTGCACAACTCTCTGTCTGTACTGTCAGAGAAAAATGGCTCCCTGCAGGCTGATAAGAGGCTGCTCGAAGAAGACCTCAAACAACTTGTTAGCCAGCAGAAAGATGGGGATCTTGAGAAAAAGCAGAAACTCACAGCTGAAAGAGAGACTCAGCCCAAGCGCATAGCACAGCTAGCTGAAGAAACAGGCGAGCTGAAGACTGAGCTGACCAGATCCAACGCCAAGCCCTTAGGCTATGTTTCATCAGACATAGCTGATCCTGATCCAGTGATGCCAAACATGTTGTTGATGGGGCGGCGGGACGCCTCCTTACCCCAGCGTCTTACGCTCCTGACACCGTCACAAGAAGACTTTGGCGCCACTGTCAGATGATGGTGGACCACTCCTGGGTGCAGTTCCTGCGGCATCACCTTCCGTCCTTGCCAGTTCAGCAGAAGTGGAGGCGGCCTACTGATGACCTCACGCAGAGCACGATCGTCATGATCGTTGATCCCCAGCTTCAGAGAGCACAGTGGCCCATCGGGGAGGTTGTCAAGGTGATCGAGAGTGCAGACGGTCGGATCCGGTCAGCGGAGGTTCGGATTGGAGAGAAGACCTACCTGCGGCCGGTACCACGTATGGTCCAGCTGTCGGCCATTCCACCTGATGATGGACAAAATACAGTACTCCACTTCATCTTAGGGAATTTAATAGACTTTACATAATAGCTAGGCTATTCTGGGGGCGGCTGTTATAAATTCCCTAATATTTCTGTATTGTTTTGTTCAGGCATCTTGTTAGACAGCTAATTCTTATTTGTTAGACAGCTAATTCGTATTTTACGTCAGGCATCTTTTTAGACAGCTAAGGGGTCCTTGGGGATATAAATAGCTGAGCAGAAAGCCGTTGGTTTTATAGCCGTTGATGTTTTCTATCGTTGATGCCTGTCTGCGTTTGTGACAAAGGTGAGCTTAATGCACTTTAATGAGCGCTAATTTCTTCTTTTCATATATAAATGGGGTGGCGATTTTGGCGCAAATATGAGACAGCCCAAAGAAATGTTTATTTCATGTTTAAGGTTCTGTCTTGTTGTAATATTAAGGGTAAGCTAAGCTATTTGTTAGCATGTTCTCATTTTAGCCGTTTTCTGTTATTTCAGATACCAGACAGACAGAAAAAGGGACAGTTAATGCCAGTTACTTTCAGTTAGGAAGAATTTACAGCTCAGAAAAGGAAACTGCATGCTGTAAACGAACTGGTCAGTTAATTAAACTCCAAGAAAAACACCATCTTGCTGTGTCAGGACTCACTCTCTGATCGGAGTGTCTGTATGGATGAAGTGCTCCAGCTAAACTCCTAAAAATCAACATACAGTCCTAACTCTCCATAACAATGGGCATGTGAGAAAATGGAAATGAAAAGCTGCTGAACAGAAAAGGAGAACTGAGAATGTGAGAGATTACCTTAAGAGCTGTTGGAGGGGAATCTACAGAGCAACAAAGCAGACAATGAAATACACAACACGGGTTTGGGGGTACAGACACAAGAAGAAACAGTAATGTAGGAGACAAGACAAGTATGCATCATGCAGTTCGCTTTTAAAATGGGGTTCATGCTTTCTCACTATATGTCCTTCAACTGGAAATGCAGACAGTTTTAGACATCACAGTGCAATATGGACCAAAAAGGAAAACACAAGTGCCTGAATTGAAAAGATAAAGATTAAGATTAAAGAAAAAGAGTAAGAGAAACAAAACATACGAGACCTGCAGCTAGGGCTGGGCGATACATTGAATGTATCAAAGATCTCAAGATGTTGGACTTGTTGGTTGGTTCTTCAGCTAAATTTATTGAAATTCCAGGAATTGGTAAAATATAGTATTTTATCAGTTATGTATAGGGCTCATAATAACACATTACCTTTAAATATCCAAAGAAATTTTATAAAAAGACAAAGTTATTACAATCTCAAAGGGACAGAGATATTCATCAAACCACAATTCAGAACCAGCTTAAAGGGACGGTCTACCTCAATTCAGGGAGTTCGATTGTGGAATGCTCTGGAGAGTGATGTTAAAAATGCAAAATCAATGTCAGAGTCAGAGTCAGAGTCAGAGAGAATTTATTGTCATTTGCACCGCATGTAGTACATGTGTTGAAAACGAGATTATGTACACAGGGTCCCAGTTACATCCAACAACAAATGCAAGAGAAAAACAATAATAACATCTAGGATTAACTAAGAGAGACATCAGCTAGTAATACACTAAGCCCTAATGTAGTAGAAAAACATCATTATAAACAGCAGCACGAACATGAGCAGATGGTCACAGATGAACGCAGATAGTCACAGATGAACGCAGCAACAAGAAACAGATCAGTATCAACATGATGTGACATTTTGCAGTGTTTATTCTTATTATTTATTTATTCATGAGTCTGACAGCCTCAGGGTAGAAGCTGTTCCTCAGTCTAGTGGTTCTACATTTGATGCTCCTCAACCTCCGTCCCGAGGGGAGTGGTGCAAAGAGTGAGTGTATGTACAGTATACATTTAAGAAAAAGGTCAAAAAGGACTTGCTCAAAAACTATATATGATGTAACTTAGTGTGTTTGTGTATTACACTTATGTTGACTGATGATGTAGCTTAGTGTGTTGTGTATTACAGTTAGAAAAATTAAGTAGAGTTATTCATTTGTGATGTAGTTTGTGTATTACAGTTAGAAAAATTAAGTAGAATTATTCATTTTGTGATGTAGTTTGTGTATTACAGTTAGAAAAATTAAATAGAATTATTCATTTTTGTGATGTAGTTTGTGTATTACAGTTAGAAAAATTAAGTTGAATTATTCATTTTCTGATGTAGTTTGTGTATTACAGTTAGAATGATGTAGTTTGTGTATTACAGTTAGAAAAATTAAGTAGAATTATTCATTTTGTGATGTAGTTTGTGTATTACAGCTAGATAAATTAAGTAGAATTATTCATTTTGTGATGTAGTTTGTGTATTACAGTTAGTAAAATTAAGTAGAATTATTCATTTTGTGATGTAGTTTGAAGGTTATCATTGGTTGAACAAACTGTGAAATAAGGGGCAGATATAATAAGATTTCATCTTCTTTCTGCTCCCTTCATTTTATCCTACTTGTATTCTTGTATCTGATGAAACTGTCTTGTATTGTTCTTTTAAAATGAATGAATAAACATCAAATCAAAATCAAATCAAATGTCAAAAGTTTTCCCTTGTGCAATATCAAAAATAATTAAATCATAAATATTGAGTATAAATGTTTGTTTTTTTGTCATTTGCATTTAATTTATTGGTTTAGCTTTTTCCAGGGCCTTCAAATGCATTGCAACTCACTACCCCTCCCATCCTAAAAAGATCTAGCCGACCACAAAAATAATAATAACGAATGGTTGAGAAGTTTATTCTTCATATGTTTCCATTTTATCTTGACTTTACATATTCAAAAATCACTATCCAACCTGAGATTCAAAGGATGGACTTGTTGGTTGGAGGGTCGGAGGATGGACTTGTTGGTTGGAGGCCCAAAGGATTGACTTGCTGGTTGATGGGTCAGAGGTTGGACTTGTTGGTTGGAGAATCAAAGGTTGGACTTGTTGGTTGGAGGGTTGGAGGATGGACTTGGTGGTTGGAGGGTCGGAGGATGGACTTGTTGGTTGGAGGGTCGGAGGATGGACTTGTTGGTTGGAGGGTCGGAGGATGGACTTGTTGGTTGGAGGCCCAAAGGATTGACTTGCTGGTTGATGGGTCAGAGGTTGGACTTGTTGGTTGAAGGATCAGACGATGGACTTGTTGGTTGAAGGGTCAGAGGATGGACTTGTTGGTTGGAGGCCCAAAGGATTGACTTGCTGGTTGATGGGTCAGAGGGTAGACTTGTTGGTTGAAGGATCAGACGATGGACTTGTTGGTTGAAAGGTCAGAGGATGGACTTGTTGGTTGGAGACCCAAAGGATTGACTTGCTGGTTGATGGGTCAGAGGTTGGACTTGTTGGTTAAAAGATCAGACGATAGACTTGTTGGTTGAAGGGTCAGAGGTTGGACTTGTTGGTTGAAGGCTCAAAGGTTGGACTTGTTGGTTGGAGGGTCGGAGGATGGACCTGTTGGTTGGAGGGTCGGAGGATAGACTTCTTGGTTGAAGGGTCGGAGGATGGACTTGTTGGTTGGAGGGTCGGAGGATGGACTTGTTGGTTGGAGGGTCGGAGGATGGACTTGTTGGTTGGAGGGACGGAGGATGGACTTGTTGGTTGGAGGGTCGGAGGATGGACTTGTTGGTTGAAGGGTCAGAGGACAGATTTGCTAGTTGAAGGCTCAAAGGTTGGATTTGTTGATTGAAGGGTCAGAGGATGGACTCTTTGTTGGATGCCCAAAGGATTGACTTACTGGTTGATGGGTCAGAGGTTGGATTTGTTGGTTGGAGGCTCAAAGGTTGGACTTGTTGGTAAAGGGCTGGTGGATGGACCTGTTGGTTGGAGGCTCAAAGGTTGGACTTGTTGGTTGGAGGGTCAGAGGATGGACTTGTTTGTTGGAGGGTCGGAGGATGGACTTGTTGGTTGGAGGGTCGGAGGATGGACTTGTTGGTTGGAGGCCCAAAGGATTGACTTGCTGGTTGATGGGTCAGAGGATGGACTTGTTGGTTGAAGGGTCAGAGGACAGATTTGCTAGTTGAAGGCTCAAAGGTTGGACTTGTTGATTGAAGGGTCAGAGGATGGACTTGTTGGTTGGAGGCCCAAAGGTTGGACTTGTTGGTTGGAGGGTCGGAGGATGGACCTGTTGGTTGGAGGCTCAAAGGTTGGACTTGTTGGTTGGAGGGTCGGTGGATGGACTGGTTGGTTGGAGGCTCAAAGGTTGGACTTGTTGGTTGGAGGGTCGGAGAATGGACCTGTTGGTTGGAGGCTCAAAGGTTGGACTTGTTGGTTGGAGGGTCGGTTGATGGACTTGTTGGTTGGAGGGTCGGAGGATGGACTTGTTTGTTGGAGGGTCGGAGGATGGACTTGTTGGTTGGAGGGTCGGAGGATGGACCTGTTGGTTGGAGGCTCAACGGTTGGACTTGTTGGTTGGAGGGTCGGTGGATGGACTTGTTGGTTGGAGGGTCGGAGGATGGACTTGTTGGTTGGAGGGTCGGAGGATGGACTTGTTGGTTCGAGGTTCAGAGGATGGACTTGTTTGTTGGAGGGTCGGAGGATGGACTTGTTGGTTGGAGGGTCAGAGGATGGACTTGTTGGTTGGAGGCCCAAAGGATTGACTTGCTGGTTGATGGGTCAGAGGATGGACTTGTTGGTTGAAGGGTCAGAGGACAGATTTGCTAGTTGAAGGCTCAAAGGTTGGACTTGTTGAATGAAGGGTCAGAGGATGGACTTGTTGGTTGGAGGCCCAAAGGTTGGACTTGTTGGTTGGAGGATCGGAGGATGGACCTGGGGCCTCATGTACAAAGACTTGCGTGGATATCTTACTGAAAAGTTGTGTACGGTCAAATCCAGAAAACTGCGTACGCACAAATAAATCCAGATGTATCAAACTGTGCGTACACCGGAATCCACGCACATTCCTTTTGTACATCACAATCAACGTGGAATTGAGCGCACATGAGAGAGTGGCCGACTCCGCCTTTGACACGCCTCCATATAAATATGCAAATACATTTAAATATGCCCTGCACGTTAGGAATGTCGTCTTTGCTCTATTGCAAATCATGTCGAAACGTGGAAAAAAGAGTAACTTCACGGACTGTGAACTGGAGACACTTCTGAGTGACGTAGAGAGGCACAGAAAAAGGTTTTGTTTGGCACGCTCAGCGCACAACAAATCGTCCACTTTTAATGTATTTTAACATGCATAGATAGGTCAGTGGTTAGCGTGTTTGCCTTTCGTCCCAAACCTCATGAGTTCGAATCCCGCATGGTACAACATTTTTTTTTATTCATTCCAGATTTAAAGAACACAAGAAAACTATTTAGAATGAACAACATGAAATGAAACAATACATGTAATGAAGGCAAAAGAGGATTTCTTGTGGGTTTTTTTTAAATAGTTTTCTTGTGTTCTTTAAATCTGGAATGAATTTAAAAAAAAGAAAAACGTTGTTTTCATTTAAATATACCCTGCAACAGAGGAATGTCGTCTTGTCCCATCATGCATCACGTTCTTCAACTGCTAAAACAGCTAAAAATGAACAAAAAACAAGAATTTAAGCTGTGCAGAACTATTCAGTCTTTCTGTTTTTTATATTTTTTGCAGGTTGTATTCTGATTGCGTCCATGTGGATGTAATAATTGTTCATCATGTGTGTTTGGGTGGAAATAATCATTATTACCCCATCATGAACAGTTTCCAGAATCACCTGTAGGTGTCGCCAAAGGAACACAAACCACAGAAACGTGCGTACGCCTGCACTGGAGCTGCCGTGGCGGTGCGGACATATCCACGTTCAGTTCTGTTTTGATACATACGGAGTTTTGCGTGGATAGTGACGTACGCACGGTTTTTGTGTACGCACCGTTGATACATGAGGCCCCTGTTGGTTGGAGGCTCAAAGGTTGGACTTGTTGGTTGGAGGGTTGGTGGATGGACTGGTTGGTTGGAGGCTCAAAGGTTGGACTTGTTGGTTGGAGGGTCGGAGAATGGACCTGTTGGTTGGAGGCTCAAAGGTTGGACTTGTTGGTTGGAGGGTCAGTTGATGGACTTGTTGGTTGGAGGGTCGGAGGATGGACTTGTTTGTTGGAGGGTCGGAGGATGGACTTGTTGGTTGGAGGGTCGGAGGATGGACCTGTTGGTTGGAGGCTCAACGGTTGGACTTGTTGGTTGGAGGGTCGGTGGATGGACTTGTTGGTTGGAGGGTCGGAGGATGGACTTGTTGGTTGGAGGGTCGGAGGATGGACCTGTTGGTTGGAGGCTCAACGGTTGGACTTGTTGGTTGGAGGGTCGGTGGATGGACTTGTTGGTTGGAGGGTCGGAGGATGGACTTGTTGGTTGGAGGGTCGGAGGATGGACTCGTTGGTTGGAGGCCCAAAGGATTGACTTGCTGGTTGATGGGTCAGTGGATGGACTTGTTGGTTGATGGGTCAGAGGACAGATTTGCTAGTTGAAGGCTCAAAGGTTGGACTTGTTGATTGAAGGGTCAGAGGATGGACTTGTTGGTTGAAAGGTTGGAAGATGAACATATTGGTTGAAAACTTAAAGGTTGGACTTGTTGGTTGGAGGCTCAAATGTTGAACTTGTTGGTTGAAGTGTCGGAGGATGGACATGTTGGTTGAAAGCTTAAAGGTTGGACTTGTTAGCACTTTGAGATTTTCGTTAATGAAAAGTGCGTTATAAATTAAATTCATCATTATTATTAGTATTACTTGTTGGTTGGAGGCTCAAAGGTTGGACTGGTTGGTTGAAGGGTCAGAGGATGGACTTATTGGTTGAAAGGTTGGAAGATGGACATATTGGTTGAAAACTTAAAGGTTGGACTTGTTGGTTGGAGGCTCAAATGTTGAACTTGTTGGTTGAAGTGTCGGAGGATGGACATGTTGGTTGAAAGCTTAAAGGATGGACTTGTTGGTTGAAGGGTCGGAGGGTGGACTTCATGGTTGAAGGGTCGGAGGATGGACATATTGGTTGAAAACTTAAAGGTTGGACTTGTTGGTTGGAGGGTCAGAGGATGAACGTGTTCAGTGACTTTGAGTATGGACTTGTTTTAATGCCATCAAGTCATTGCTGTGAAAACTTCACTTTTCAACTGTTGTTCAACTTGTCTGCTGGATTCCTTAGATATAACTTTACTAACTGGCTTTTCTATGTATGTGAATGCTCCTGTAAAGTGCCCTGAGACAACTGTTGTTATTTGGTGCTATATAAATCAACTGAATTGAATTGAATTGAAAACAAACTCCTTTATTCTGGTTCTTCAGTCTCAAAATCCGTCAAAGTTTGTTTGAAAGTGTAGTTATATTTTAGCATCAGTCGTGTCATTAAGTTACCGGTTCTTTCAATATCTTCTGTATTTATTTGAACTCCAAATAGCCTATAATCACTGAGTTATCTGTGACATGAACTGCCGTTCAGATCTGATCATTTAACATGATTCTAATGTCAGGTGTTCAGCTTCCATGTATAAACGAGGGAACAGATTTAACTGGGTTGAGTTGAGTTTGAGAGTCAAAGGATCAATGTCTGTGAGTCACAGTTCACCACTGCGTGAGGTTTTAGCATCGAAACAAACAGTAATACTGTGATAACAGGAAGATTTACAAATACTGAGGTAAATGTATTTTGTTAAGAAGTAAGTATTGCTATCTAAAAAAGCTAAGTCTGGTCCTCTGGACATTCAAAAAAAAAAAAAAAAAA
>JBBPBX010015354.1:37550-49592 GCA_038048925.1 Garcialebias charrua | reverse complement strand
AAGACAAAGTTGTTATAATCTTAAGGGGACAGAGATGTTTGTAAAACCACAATTCAGAACTAGCTTGAAGGGACGTTCTACCTCAATCCAGGGAATTAGATTATGGAATGGCTTGGAGAATGTAGTTAAAAATGCCAAGTCACTGTTTACATTTAAAAAAATGATCAAAAGGAATTTGTTGAAAAAATATATATGAATTAGCATAATGTGTATTGTATTATTTATTAGTAATGTATTAGTATTAGAAAATTAGAAAGAGTTAGTCATTTTGTACTACTGGTGGAAGATTATTAATGTGCTTTGTATCAATTTTTAATTATGTATTAGTATTAGAAAATTAGAAAGAATTAGTCATTTTGTACTACTGGTGAAATATTATTAATGTGTTTTGTATCGATTATTAGTTACGTATTAGTATTAGAAAATTAGAAAGAGTTAGTCATTTTGTACTACTGGTGAAATATTATTATTGTTTAATCTGATTGTTTGAAAAAAGGGGCAGATATAATAAGATTTATTCTTCTTTCTGCTTCCTTTCATTTTTTTACATTGTGTACGTATCATTAATGGGATTGTCTTGTATTGTGTTTCTTTTGTAAAAAAATGAACAAATTTAATAAACATAAACATAAACATAAACATTCAGTACCAAAGTGCTGTACAGACAAGTCAAAAAGCACAAAAGGAATAAAATACAATTAAAAAATAATTTAAAAAGACATAAACAGCTATGCAATAAAAATTTAAACAGTAAAAGGAGTATCAGATAAATAATAATAGAAACAACATCTCACATGGTGTGAAAAGCCTTGGAAAAAAGATAAGATTTAAAAACAGGTAGCAAGGCGGCCTGTCTGATGTGGGGAGGCAGACCGTTCCATAGTTTAGGAGCTGCTACAGCGAAGGCACGGTCACCTCTAAGCTTGAGCTTTGTTTTGGGTACACTCAGGAGCAGCTGATCAGCTGACCTGAGAGCACGGGGGGCGGGGTATAAGGCTCAGAGAGGTAGGGTGGGGCGAGACCATTGAGAGATTTAAAAGTAAATAAAATAATCTTAAAACTGATCCTAAAATGTATGGGCAACCAGTGAAGTGAGGCTAAAATGGGGGAAATGTGCTTGTATTTACATGTGCCAGTTAAAAGACGTGCAGCAGCATTTTGCACCATCTGAAGACAGGCAATGGTGGAGCTACTGACCCCCACATAAAGAGCATTACAGTAATCCAGTCTAGTTGTCACAAAGTCATGAATTACTGGCATTAAAATTTTAAATAAACATCTATCCATTTTCTTCCACTTTTCCAGAGTTGGGTCGCGGGGATAGCAGCAGAAGGGGCCCAGACTCTTCCCTGCCACTTGGGCCAGCTCCTCCAGAGGAATCCCAAGACGTTCCCTGGCCAGCTGAGAAACATAGTCCCTCCAGCGTGTCCTGGGTCTTCCTCTGGGTCTCCTCTCGGTGGAACATGTCTGTAACACCTCACCAGGGAGGCGTCCAGGAGAAATGATGCCCAAGTCACCTCAACTGGCTCCTCTAGACATGGAGAAGCAGTGGCTCTACTCTGAGTCCCTCCTGGATGACAGAGTTTCTCCCCCCTATCTCTAAGGGAGAGTCCATGCACCCTGTGGAGAAAACTCATTTCAGCCGCTTGTTTCCAAGATCTACCGGTAGTTCTTTTGGTCACAACCCAAAGTTCATGATCATAGGTGAGGGTAGGAACATAGATCGACCAGTAAATTTAGATATTCGCCTTTTGACTCAGCTCTTGCTTCACCATGACAGACCGGTACAACACCTGCTTCACTGCAGATGCTGCACTTATCCGCACCATCGATCTCTCGCTCCATGTTTCCCTCATTTGTGAACAAGACCCCAAAACACTAAAACTCCTCCACTTAGGGCAGGACCTCCTCCCTCACCCAGAGAGGGCATGCTACCCTTTTCCAGCTCAAGACCATGGCCTCGGATTTGGAGGAACTGATCCTCATCCCGGCCGTGTCACACTCGGCTGCGAAGCGCTCCAGCGAAAGTTGTAGATCACGACCTGATGAAGCCAATAGGACCACATCATCTGCAAAAAGCAGAAACGCAACTCTTAGCCACCAAAACGGATCCCCTCAACACCTTGGCTGTGCCTAAAAATTCTGTCCATAAACATTATGAACAGAATCGGTGACAAAGGGCCATAAAAGAAAACTTTAGGTTTTAAAGAAAATAAGTGTGTCATCCAGAGATGCTCACAAGTCATTTTTTGCAAGTCCAAGTCAAGTCTCAAGTCTCTGATCTCAAGTCCAAGTCAAGTCTCAAGTCTCTGATCTCACGTCCAGGTCAAGTCCAAGTCAAGTCTCAAGTCATTGATCTCAAGTCCAGGTCAAGTCCAAGTCAAGTCTCAAGTCATTGATCTCAAGTCCAAGTCAAGTCTCAAGTCATTGATCTCAAGTCCAAGTCAAGTCCAAGTCAAGTCCCTAATATTTGAGTGACACCGTGAATGAATGTATGCTATTCATTCGCAAACAATGGACATTAAATGTCTCTCCTTTTAAAAATATCCAGGTTAACATTAGATTAACACACTGACGCTAAGCTTGTTTGTAGCAGCTGCTAACAACCTTTTAGGCAGTGACTACACGTTACAGCTTATTTTTATCTGAATGTAGAGGCCAAAACATTACATTAAATGTCTCTCCTCAATTCAATTCAGTTCAGTTTATTTATACTGTATAGCTCCAAGTCACAAATTGTCTCAGGGCACTGAACAGAAACAATCAAATATAAAAATAATAAGTTAACAGAAACTTTAATATAAAAATAATAAGTTAACAGAAACTTTAATATAAAAATAATGGTAACACTATTTATCTGAGGAGACTGCTTTGAGTTTAACTCCATGTTATAAAAAAGCTACAGTAGTTAGCCAGAGTTATTTCAGGATTAAATAATTTGAACTTCTGTTTGAATTTAATGCTATGAACTTTTTCCTTGAACTTTTTCCTTTTTCAAAGTCAAAAAAGTCAAAGTCAACTTTATTGTCAGATCTGCAATATGTACTGTACAGGACATACACAGGACCGAAATTGCGTTTCTCTCAGTCCCTCGGTGCAACAGTAAACATCTAAACATTGAAACACTGAAACATATAATAATTGACATAAGCATAAAATAGTAAAACTAACACTGTCCTGAGTTTTTTGCATAGTGGTATAAGAGTATGAAAATTTACACCAACTCTAAAACTAAAACATTAAACATTTAATGAACATAATACTGTCCTGAGTTTTTGCATACTAGTATAAAAAAAGAGTATAAAAAGTATAACTAAAATAAACTAAAGGTTTCTAGCATTGACATTTGCAAAGTGGCAAAGCAGCGTATGAGTTAATGTACACAGTATATGTATGAGGTAGTAGTTGATGTTGTTATAGAGGCAAAAAGTGGCATATGCAGTAAGGCACATTGGGCATCCCTAAATAAGACCGTTCAGAGCACACTGTATATGTATCAGCAGTGGTGTAGATATTAGAGTAGTGTAAATGTAAACAGTAGTAATTACATGTAAGCAGTAGTAATAAAAGTAAACAGTATTAATAAATGTAAACAGAGAATGTAAACAGTATTATGATTATAGGCAGTGATGTAATACAAACATTAGTGCAAGTATGAGAAGTAGTGCAAACTGTATGAGCACATGACCGAGAGTTTAGTGAATAACCCGTTTGATGACACAGAGTCCAGTGTTAAAATCTTTGTGTTGTGTGGTAATGTGTGAGAAAGTTTTAGTGTTAAGGCAGTTCAAATGGGAGGGGGGGCAGAGCAGGCAGAGTGTTTAGCATCCTGACTGCCTGATGAACAGAGCTGTCTCTCAGTCTGCTGGTTCGAGCCTGGAGACTCCTCAGTCTCCTCCCTGATGGCAGCAGTCTAAAGCGGCTGTGTAGTGGGTGTGTGGGATCACCTGCCATGCGGTGGGCTTTCCGAGTGAGGCGTTTGCTATGTAAGTCCTGCAGTGAGGGGAAGGAGGTGCCGACTATCTTCTCAGCTGCTCTCACAATGCGCTGGAGGCTCTTGCGGCAGGATGCAGTACAGTTTTTGTTACATTTACCGGTACTATGAATTTCTCACAGGGCAGAGAGCCAACATGGAGGACTCACAAACATATACAGTATTATTATTATTATACAGTACAAATAATATTGTCCAGTGTCTGATGCTGCAGTCATGTTACTGAGCTCCCACTGATGGGCTAACCTGGTTCCACCACCAGCAGCAGGGTCCTCAGACAGAACAGCTGGTGGGATGTCCTGGTATCTGCAGCCCTCTCTCCATTTGTTTCTTCATGGACATGGAGCTGTGACATTATGTTGTGCCTCTTGCTCAGCAAAAAGCTCCTCCAGTGGAGACTTTCTGGACAGACTGCAGGAAGTTCCTAAACAAACAACAGGTTTATCAGTATTATCAGTAAAAAGAGATTATTAAATCATTTTTAAGACTGAGAATGTATACAATTATTAGCTCTGTTGTTATTGCCTAACTAACCTATTCAATAATTCTTCAAACTGTGACATTCACTCATAATGGAATGAAAGAGAACATAAACAGAAATTATATAATAATGAAAACTAGAGACATTAAAACATTTTAAAAGACACAGAGAACTTTAAATGAATTAAGAATGTTAATAAGTGTTGGATTTGAGTGCAATGTAAGTGCAATCCATGGTTGAATTGAATCCACATCTGAAAAGGGATGCAACCTTTTCACAACATATGCTGTAACTGTTTTGTGGCACTCGGTTACACTGACGTACAGTATTTACCTTGGACAGTCACTGGTGAACACTGTGAAGCCATTTCAGGTCGTTTGTCTAAGAAAAAAAAACCGAGCTAACGTTAGCATCGTGTTTGTATTTGAGCTGACTTACCGCTTTAAGCGGAGTATAACTTATTAGCTGCCTTAATCTTGGTATGAGACTAGTTTATAGTTTATTTATTTACCAACCTGATGGAGCTGAAGAGGTAGCGATTAGCGAAAAGTTCGGTGGAGCGTTTTGCAGACGGACCACTCTGTACTTCCGGTCGGATACGAAGCGAAAATAATCCGGTGGAGTGCGTCAAAGACGGGACACTATTTTACTTCCCCACCCTCCTTTGCATGATAGAAAATTATTGCAAGTGCTACACTGACCTGACTGGTCATTTTATTAAATTAGTACGCTATCGATAGCAGATGCACACTTCCGGTGGATTCTTCTTCGTTGGTTTTCGGTGGCGGCTACTTCCGGTCGGCTAACTAGCATCGAACATAGGAATCGCAAATTAATATTTTGAACGATTTCGGGAAAACCGGACAGTTAGTCCCGGTTCCGAACAATTCTCGATGCTCACGAGTCTCAAATGGCAAGTCCGAGTCGAGTTGGAAGTCTTTTGAATCCTTTTGAATGCAAGTCCGAGTCGAGTCTGAAGTCTCTGTTTTTGCGACTTAAGTGCGACTTGAGTCCGAGTCCCAAACTCGAGTCCCCATCTCTGGTGTCATCATACAAAAACTGCTGCATCATTATAAAGTGTGTATTGCTGCACACTGAATAAATGCAGACTAATATTATAAACAAAATGTACTTTAACTCAATAAATACAAGATGATATATTGAACTAATAAATAATTACAGTCCTGGGCGGCCGTGGTGTAGTGGTAATGGCAGTCGTCTCCCGATCGGAAAGTTGGCGGTTCGACTCCCGGGACCCGCACCATGTGTCGTTGTGTCCTTGGGCAAGACACTTAACCCTGAGTTGCTCCCGGTAGGACTGGAAAGCACCTTGCATGGTAGTCTGCCGCCACCGGTTTATGAATGTGTGTAGCATTCAATATATGTGTAGCACTTTGAGATTTTCAGTAATGAAAAGTGCGTTATAAATTGAATTAATTATTATTATTATTATTATTATTGTTCCATCTCATCTGATACAGTTTATGCAAAACTGTTTATTTGCACAAGATCCCACAACAGCTGCATAAACTAATATTATATTAGATTAAACTAAACTTTAAGTGTAAATGTTGCTTTTTATTGGACAAAAAGTAACTGAAAGCGATTCTTCCCGTGAGTTTAACCAGATCTGACAGCAGCTTATCCCTGAGGAGTTTTGTGGTCAGGAAGCTGAACAGTTTTGTGCTATACTAGATGGATGTCTTCCTCTCACTGTAAGTCTTGGTTTCACTCACTCAGCCACTCTTTTATTCATCCCTTTCCCCCCCATTTGACTTGAAGTCTTACAGAAACGGAAGACCAAAGCATTCAGTTATTTATCGGCAATGTACATCCTGAGTTTAAGGCTGTTGAAAAGACTGTCTTAGGCAAGATCACATTAATATTGGAAGTCAGAAACATCAAGGTTGTGTAATTGTCCCTAGAGCCAATTAGGACCTAGAAAACCTTTCCATGGCTGGGTTTAATTGAAAAATGTGTAAATAGAAATGAAGTAGTCCTGACCAGCCACTGGAAACGAGACGTGGCTAATCCTCCAGAGGACTACGTGATGAAAAGGCTAAATCAAAGGGCAGTATAAACAGAGCGAATGGTGCTTAAATGGCACTCCGTGTGTCCTTTCATCCTAATCTGTGTTGCTGTTTCAGCTGAAGGGGAAGTTTGTGGAGGTACGTGCTGAGATCCTCCTTCACAATGGCCTTGGTTCTTCCACCACCCCTGTTCAGCATGTGTAATGAAAAAAAAACCTGTTCTAGGAATTTGTGAGACATTCATTCAAAATCTAATCTGCTTTATTTGAATTTTCACAATAGTGGAAAGTGTTCAAGATAGGCTCCAGCTCCCCTGCAAATATGCAGGGGAAAGCAGGTGATGTAATGGATGGATGGATACGAGTGGGAAATGATCTGGAAAAATGGAGGCGGGGTGTTTTTTTTTTTTTTTTATCTATCAGAAGAGCTGATATTAGCACTGTCTTGGAGCAGAGGAGGGAAAACAGCTAAAAATTAAAGACTCTGCATTTCTGTCTAACTAAATGCAGTCTTTTAATCATTATGAAATATAAAGATGCTCAATGGATTTTCGGCCGATATCCAATATGCCGATATGTTAAAACTTATTTGGCTGATAACCGATGTCAATACCAATATTTTTTCCCTAAACCTACGTACAGAATCTACATAGCTTTCTCTTCTGTGGAATTAAAATACTACATTATTCTGCATGGTCTTTGCCATTTTGGCCTGCTACCAAATGAAGATGCCAAAAAGGAGGCTGACAATGATGTAACACTTCAACTTGGATTATGTTTAAAGTAAAATTTATTCACATTTACTCTCTCTAACACAATAACACTTGAACAGTGCAAATTAGTAAATTTTCACAAATCTAAGCTCAACCTGTTCACAAGCGGAAAGCGCAAAAGTAGTAGTGCGTTAATAGATATACTTGACAGTTTCTTAAATAAAAATTAACTTTAAAAAGAAGCCTTTTAAATCAGTGTTTTTTTTTTTTGATGGAATGGCCAATGTCCAATATTTAACGTTATTGCTAATATTGGCCGATAGCGATACCATGCCGATAATATTGTGCATCCCTAATGAAATGCCATGTTTTTTCCCCCGATCACACAGGTCTATAGATGTGCAAAAAAGACTGAAAAAGCAAAAAACAATAAGGTTTTATTTAATCAGACATGACCACATACAAAAACAAAATGTGTCCTGTGCATAGATACACCGATGATAAGATGACCAAAAGACTGTCCTAAAAATGTCCTACAGGTTCATTCACTTATTAAATTAAAAGCAAAAGTGCATGAGAAATTAAAAGGCATTTAATGTAGAATGGCTTGCTGTTTTGTACATAAAAAGTTGACTTTAAGATGATCAAAGATGGTTTAATAAATAATAAAATACAAATAAAATGTGATTACTTGGCGTTTCTTTCAGAACTGATACAAAAATCCAATAAAAGCTGTGAAAAGTTGGCTTTTTTTCAAAATTAAACTACTATTTTTTTCTTATCTTTGAAGCTGAAAACACACACACTCCATCTTTTCACATATTCACACACCCACGAATTTACTGTGTCTGCGTCGCAGCCGGCTCAAGGTCGTCCTGAAATCGGATCTGCATCCCACACGCATTCCACAGTTTTCTCCTCAACATGGACACAAAATCACGCACACAAACGCGCAACATCCTCTGAGAGATTAGGAGCAACAATGTGCCAGCTGCAGAACCTATAATGACATCACCATCTGAGGTTCTGCACCTGTGGAGATGTAACCTAATTTGTCTGAAACAGTGTCACCAATGTATCTGAAATATCTTATAATATTCTTATTAGTGAAAGTGTGAGTACAAAGTATCATCTCATCATTTTAGTCCAGATGTTGACTGGAAATTATGAAATTGTCAAACATGATTAAATGTTTATTATGTTCTTCAGCTCCTAATTTATTGTTAAAATATTTGAAACACTTTCTTTTCTCACTGTTTTTCCAATTAACAGACTGCATCTGTATCTGTGGGGATATTTTATGGTATTTATGACATATCTGTTTCAATAAACCTCTTAAAATGACAATAATGGGTGAAGGGCATGTAAACAAAAACAGACGTGTGGTTCTGACCTGTTTGTGCAAATTGTTGCACTGACACTTGATTGAATAAAATAAGGAATGCTTTCCTAGCAGCGTTGTTTGGGTTCTAACAGACACAGGTTCCTAAACTAAAGTGTAAGTGCATCACAAAACACTTTAAGTCTAGGGCTGGACAATAATTTCACATCAATATATATCACAATATACTTTTATTCAATAACAATAACAAGTTTTAAGCACATTTCTGATATACACTACATGCTATGATTACAGCGTTTCACTGACTGATTTTCACGACGAAGGCAATTCGAGTTGAACAGACAAAGCCACAACACATCGGCTACGCGAGTGATAACGTACACCACAGACATGGAGCCCGAGCCCAGAAGCAGTAGGCTGTGCTCAGCGGTAGTAAGCTAGGCTAGGCTCCAACACGGTAAGTTTCAGATATAAAATGAGCACACATGACCGTAACACAAACGTGACTGAACAAGCTTTCACAAGCGAAGAGAAAGTAGACAACATAGTTGATAGGAGAGGAAAGACTAATTTGGTGGTGTGGAAGTTCGGCTATCTAGGATCTGATAAACTTCAGGTGTGCTGCAAAATGTGCCAGAGAGTCGTGCCAACTAGCAGTGGGAACACACTGAACCTGTTCCACCATCTGAAGAGTTTCCACTTGATAGAATATGCTGAGAGTCAGAAGACGAAGCACCATAAAAGTTTAAGCCATGAAGCATCACCCCCAGCCCCATCTGTGTCAGAAGAGAAGCCATGCAGCAATAGACCTTTTACCAGTTGACGTCATCACGCACAGCTCGCCTGAAACGAGCGTTCTGATTGGACGGCAAAAAGCCCTAACCGGATTCAGGGGCTAAGCAAGGGGTCGATGAGCTTCGTAATGATAGCGAGTTGTAATTTAGAAGCTTGTTTTCTTAAAATAGTGAACAACCGCTGGTCAAAATGCCTGAACATTGTGCCGCGGACACGAGAGGAGGAAACCGCACGCCCATACACATTGTCTTAGACAGGGTTGCTTTTTTGGCTACAGATGAACCGTGCGCGCGGGGCTGCCTGCACCTTCACCCAGCCAGGAGCCACTAAGTCCCGGCTACACCTGATCCAGTGCGCCCTGGAGGTCCAGAACCGGCTGGACCCAGCTAGGAGCCACTAAGTCCTGGCTACAGATGAACCGTGCGCGCGGGGCTGCCTGCACCTTCACCCAGCCAGGAGCCACTAAGTCCCGGCTCAAAAAATCATGCATTTACTGGTAGCTTAATGATTTTAGAAGATTCGGTTAACGGTTGGCTTATCAAACGTTTTGACATTCCACTCACCTGCTCTTCAGTGGGGCCGAAGGAAGAATCTCCTTGCATGTCGCAGGTCGAAACAGGCAGAAACCCCACACACGCAGCGGAGACCGAAGAACAACGCGGTCTCGTCGAACTAGCTAGCTGCTGCTAGCTTAGCAGCTGTCCAGTAGCATTCCGCTGCGGGAGATCGTTCTCCGCCCTGTCTGTTTCCCATATCCAAGATGTAATGTAGGAACGTAATCCACGGAGCTTGGATCATTAATGTCCATGCCAGATAAAAAACGCACACACGTTGATGCTTCGTGCCGGGGTGAAATCCTGCCTGTACCGGTCACCGGCCGGCGGTGGTACGGGTTTGCTCCACATCTTCCTTCTTTTAGTCGCTCTACTCGACTTTCCCAGAGGGACGTTGTAAAACGAACAAGTCTCACCTTCTTCTTTTACTCGTTGAAGTTGCCTGGAACAATTATAAACACAATAAAAGTCTTATTTCTCCATCGCGACCGTTGCCAGTAACGACAACGTACCCGTGCTTCCGGAAAATTCTGGAAAAATGCGAGTGCGCATGCGCGATGACGTCAACTGGTAAAAGGTCTATCACAGCTCGCTGTATTCATGCCTTATTACAAGAACTCCAAACGCTATAAAGATGTAACTAAGGCCGTTACAAATTTATTGGCTAAAGACATGATGCCGTTTACTACGGTAGAAGATACAAGATACAAGATACAAGATAGGTTTATTGACATTGCATCAATTTTCACCGATACAGCGTAAGTATGTAATTACAGTCATCCAGGAGAGAGATAAGTGTAACAAGCTGCAGCTGAACAAAACATATTTTATCGATATGTTCTTAGCGCGGCCTACCCATCTGTCCCCAGATGAAGGTCAAAGATAGGAAAACAGGATAAGACACGAGGTTTACAGCGTTGATATTAAAAAAAGATGAATCACGTTTTGTCTTCAAGACACCGCGTGATCCAGTAAAAACCATATCAAATAAAGCACATTTAGTTACAGGACAAGATGCATTTATGACGGCAGGCGGGAGGAAACAGTCTGTGTGTAACAATTCTAGATAAGAAACAGTTCGCTGGTCTCAGAGCTCGGCTCAAACCAAGAATGCACACAGAAACCTCTCGGGGGAGGGGTAGGGGGGCAGCGGGTTCTTCAGCTCCCAGTCTAGGAGAAGATTTGTAGCCTTCAACAGTCCAAGGCCAGAGGCCAGATTAGATTAGTTGCTTTATTTTCCAGTCAGACCACAGTGTTCTTTTACTGCGGTCTTTAAGTCCAGGTTCTGTTTTCTGGGTCCAAATCGCCGAATTCGTGTCAGGTTCCGAGCAAAAAGATCCTTCCGTATGTGCCCCTGTTTGAATCCGAGCGGCTGTAAACGAGTCCACAGTTCACACTGCAGGTCCGCGGCAGCCACCGCTTCTCTCACCGTGTGACACAGCCCGCACAACAGCTGGGAAGGTCCTTCATAGCCTGGATCAAAGCATTTTCGCTGAGCGGAGGTCCTCGTCAGCACGCCAATCGCCGCGGTCCCCCTCAGCCCTTCAGTGGCATGAGCCACCAGTGTCCCAATAAATCACAGAGATTCCACGTCCCCGACAGAAAGAGCGGACAGCTGCATTAGCCTGCTCATAGAGTCCATAATGCAGCTCACCGCCTGCATGTCGATAGGGCGCCCTGGCTCTCCCTGGCCGGTGCGCTTCGCAGAAATTTTTGTTGTCGATAGAATCGATAAGTGAAATAGCCCAGAAGACAGTCCACGCACATAATTCCATTCCAAATTGGTTCGAGCGAGCGCTGAAGAGTTATAGACGAGACAAATGCAGAAGCGGGGGAGGGAATGCAGGGAGATGTAGGAGCAAAAGGAGATGCGACCAGTCCCTGCCGAGAGCGGAAGTAGAAAACGAGGGTTTCAGAAAAATTATGTCAGTCATCGACCACAGATACCAGCTCCCTGGCCGGGAATATGTTTCACGCACAGCCATACCTGCACTTTATGGTAAGCCTATGTTATTTAAAGTTAAAGCTATTAATATTGACAAAGTTGAGGGTTTTATGTTTATATGACAGTGATTTCAAATTTCTTTGAAGACTAAATACAACTTATAAGGTGGACATTGATTTATTTTTACAG
>JBBPBX010015354.1:0-35280 GCA_038048925.1 Garcialebias charrua | reverse complement strand
AAAAGACATAATAATAATAATAATAATGAATTTAATTTATAACACACTTTTCATTAATGAAAATCTCAAAGTGCTACAAAGTGCAACAAAATTAAAGGTCAAATAAAACAAGTGATAAAACAAATAAAATCAATAACAGCACCTACTAAGATCAAAGATAGAATCATGAGGAGGCAGAGTATGCTCGCTTAAAAAGAAAAGTCTTCAAGCCGCTCTTAAAGTCAACCAGTGACTGTGGAGCTCTCAGACAGTCAGGAAGAGAGTTCCATAGGAAGGGGGCAGCCACACTGAAAGCCCGGTCTCCCATGGTCCTTAATTGTTTAAGTGATGTAGTATTGGTGGAAAAGGTTTGCTTATAAAGGTGGTAGTCCTTGATCAGCATTAAATGGCTCTTTGGTTCATATCTCAAACAGGGGTGCCCCCTCCCTGAGCCCTCGTACCCTCGCTCCGCCCACCGCAGCCTCTGGCTCTAGATGAGGATGCCTGCGCTGTATTCTCAGCAGCAGAGGCTTTCTAATCATACTGGAAATACAAACAGCTGCCATGCAGGCTGGAAATCAGCTAAACATACTTGACTGGTCAAAAAGCCACTAAATTACATATCCATGCTGCTTTTACCTTTTTTGCGCTTTTCACACCTACAGTGGTACAACGACGAGAGCCAGCTACTCCCACCCCACTAATTACCATTATCAGTGAAATGGTAGGGTTTGACTCATTAGTTCCATGTGCATTTAATTAGAGGCAGGCTGAAATTGGATTTAACTTATTACTTTTTCATGGATCACTTTCTTGTCATCACTTCAAATTGGATTGCAGCCCCAGGTAACTAATTACGCCAGGCACAGGATCAGGAGTGGAGAAATAGGTAATTAGGAAGAACACTGTCGGACCCTCGCTGATTGTCCACCGGCAGCAGGGGTGGGGGCAGGGGAAGTTACTGCTCGTTTGTGGCGTTGCTCACGAGACTGGCTGGTTAATCGCATGGCAGGGGATCCCAGGTATGCATCTACCTCCTGCAGGGGATTACGTGGCTCTCAGTTGGGAAGTGGATGTTGTGTCAACATGGTGTCGTTGCTATCAGTGTAATATTCAGGTTATACTTGTTTCTCATTCATGGTGTGTGAGTGTGTTGTGTTCATAGCAGATAAAACAAGAAATACACTGGCATCCATCCATCTGTTATCTTTACCCACTCCTTCCTTTCTGGGTCGTGGGGGTCACTGGTGTTCAGATCCAGCAGTCACTGTGCAGCTCACGATTTTTATGTGGACACTATCTGAATGGCGCTGAAGAAGAATCTTTGAATGACATTTTTATGACAGGCAAAGGCATATAAAAGACATAATAATAATAATAATAATGAATTTAATTTATAACACACTTTTCATTAATGAAAATCTCAAAGTGCTACAAAGTGCAACAAAATTAAAGGTCAAATAAAACAAGTGATAAAACAAATAAAATCAATAACAGCACCTACTAAGATCAAAGATAGAATCATGAGGAGGCAGAGTATGCTCGCTTAAAAAGAAAAGTCTTCAAGCCGCTCTTAAAGTCAACCAGTGACTGTGGAGCTCTCAGACAGTCAGGAAGAGAGTTCCATAGGAAGGGGGCAGCCACACTGAAAGCCCGGTCTCCCATGGTCCTTAATTGTTTAAGTGATGTAGTATTGGTGGAAAAGGTTTGCTTATAAAGGTGGTATCTTACTGGACTGCAGTGGTTGAAGACTAGGTGGCAACTCCAAATTACAACAAGAGAAAAAAAGAAAAGAAAAGAAAAGGCAATTTCAGTTGCTGTCTCACTGAAGTCCACGTGTTTGACCAAGTGAGTTACGTAGCTGTGCAGCAGCATTTTGAACTACTACCGTACTTTTCGGGCTATAAGTCGCAGTTTTTTGCCTAATTTTCATGTCTTGCGACTTATACGGCGAAGCGACATATTTATGGATTTTCCCCATATTTTTAGACAAATTTTTGGCTGAGATATGACCGTTTCCCTTCATTCTGACGAAAAAAATGGAGCACTACCACTTTCGGCCACCAGGGTCCACCGAGCGTTCCCAGCTCATGTGTCCGACAGCAGACTCATCTGGTCGGACTCACTCTGTCGCAGCACGGCCTCCTGCTCTCTGGAGGTCTGAACTACTGTTACCTCAAGATTTGGCAGAACTCTTCACCAGTGACACAGAGAATGAAGAATTCAACGGGTTTGAACAAAAATAAATAAATAAATAGGCGTTTATGTCATCATTATGGGCATGTGAGCATGTAGTAATTTTAAAGCCGCTTTATTTTGTCGGCTTCATTTTGCCATGTTTTAACCGTCAAAGTGCATTTATTAAGAAAAGTTCAGCTGAGACACACTTTTACTATAAGGTCAGCAAAAAAATATCTTTTTTAAGGTGTTTATCTAGTAAAATTTTAAAGAGATGAAGGTTTTCACATCGCGCGCGTGCACGTTTGGAAGACCCAACAAGCGAAACTATTTAAATCCAGCTGATTTGAACATTACGTTAATTTTTAAAGGTAAAGTTCAGCACCTTAAAAACTACACATCTTTGCTATAATTTTCAGCAAACAAATATATTTTTTAAGGTGTTTATCTTGTTAAATTTTAAAGAGATGAAGGTTTTCGCAGCGCGCGCATGTTTGGAAGACCCGTCAAAGCGAAACTATCTAAATCCGGCTGATTTGAACATTACGTTAATTTTTAAAGGTAAAGGTCAGCTCAGACCCACTTTTGCTATAATGTCAGCAAACAAATAGATATTGTAAGGTGTTTATCTTGTTAAATTTTAAAAACATGTAGCGTTTCCACTAGATGCAGGTGCACGCGTGACAGCAAAACTCTTTTTTAAATCCAGCTGATTTGACCATTACGTGCATTTATTAAAGAAAAGTTCAGCTCTGACACACCTTTGCTATAATATTCAGCAAACAAATAATTGTTTTTAAGTTTTAATCTTGTTAAAGTCCTTTCGCGCACGCTCCTGTGGCCATTTCGCAGCCAATCCATTTTTGGCAAAACACCGGCCCACATTTCCGGGTTGTCAGCGGTGACGCGTAACATACGCGACGCGTCAGCGGTGACGCATAATAGATGCAACATATACGCGGTGCGACATGTTTATGGATTTTTCCACTTTATTGGACATAATTGGACTGATGCAACGTGTACGGCGGAAAATACGGTAGTTTTTGAAAATTTGTCTATTTCAGTGGCACAGTTGGTAGAGCTGCCACCTCTTAGTAAGAAGATCGTCAGATCGAATCACAGCTGGGGTGCCATTCTGGGTGTAGTTTGCATGTTCTCTCCGTGCATGCGTGGGTTTTCTCCGGGTACTCCGGGTTCCTCCCACAGTCTAAAAACATGCATGTTAGACTGATTGGTAACTCTAAATTGTCCCTAGGTGTGAGTGAGAGAGTGAATTTGTTGGTCTCATTTGTCTCTATGTGTCCCTGTGATGGAATAGAGACCTGTCCATGGTGTCCTCGTCTCTGACTGCTGGATATGGGCACCAGTGACCCCCATGACCTGAAAAGGAAGAAGTGAGTAAAAGATAATGGATGGATGGATGGAAGTCTTGTAAAGAGTAAATTTTTGAACATGCACATTATCTGGTTATTCACCTCCACCCACATCAGACCCACCTCAGCTTAAAGCTGCAGTATGTAGCTTTTTTTATGAACATATTTCTTCACTCTGTCACTACCTCCTGACAGACTGATGTTAGCCAGGTAATCTCTGAAAAAAAATTAAAAAAAATATTGTCCCCTTGCTTCTCCAGGTGGTAAATAAGCATTTCTAAAAAGAAAAGGTGACCCGCCATTTTCCAGCCAATAAAAACAGAGTTTGTAACCAGCCAATAAAAACAGAGCTTGAATTTGAATCAGCCAATAAAAACAGAGCTTGAATTTGAAATTCAACAGACCACAAGGGGGCAGAGCCACATATGGCTCTGAGGGGGAGGGATCAGAATGCTTTGCCTGTTGAAAATATTTCTAACTGCTGCAGTTCTACAGAAACTGCATACTGAACCTTTAAGCTAGATTCATACTTGACGCGTCGTGCAGCGCGCGAGGGTGCGCGCTCCAAAAGTGACGCAATTTCACAGTCCCCGCCCCTGCGCGTTGGCCCCGCGCGTGGGATTAGCGCGTGCCGTGCACCTCTGAATTTTTGAAACTCCGCAAGCCCTGCGCGCGCGCGGTGGGCGCTACGATTTGGTTTCAGGTCCCCACCCGACAGCCTTCACCCTCTTCACGCCGGAGCCTGCAGCTGTTTGCGCCGCTGTGGTCGTGGAGACGGAGTCGCGACGCATGGAGGAATGTTTTGTGACACAAAATGTATTAAATTCTCCTTCGTTCCTGATCTGGAGTCGGACTTTTCTTTTGTTTTTTCGCCAAAAGTCACGTGATCGCTTTCTCCTCCGCTGACTCCATGCATTAAAACCGCAAATAAAGACAACAGTTCAGCACGCGAGCGGAAAGCTATTTGTTTTTGTTGTGTGACGTCAAACAGTTCTTCTTCTACGGTAGATTTCTTCTTCTACACCTTTCTTGCAACATATGCACAGGTTTTAGAGGGTACTGCCTCCTGCTGGTCCGTAAAAGAACAGCACTTTGCCATGCGCCGCCGTGGGACAACTATAAACACAGAGGCGACACTGTAAACGCATTTCGCCGCACGGCACAGTGCACGCGCAGCGCGCACGCTCCAGCCTGCGGACCAAAGCGCGAGTCTAACTCAGCCTTTACTTTGTACCCACTTTGGAAGCCATCCTCACATTTATGATTTAATCTTCTGGGAAACCCTTTAGAAATGAAGACGTAGATTTGGATGAGTATTTCAATATTTGTTATTTATTAGCAGAGCTGTTTTGAGCCATGGGCATCTACCTTGAATGGTTTCTGTCACAGGAGAGTGCCCCAAGAGTCAAAAGACAGTTCAAACTCTCTTGAGGGTTGGAGATTGTTTACAGCACAATTCTTGTAGATGTGAGTTTGACACACCCAGGGCAACTTGCCTCAAGAAAAAAGTTTTTGCACTTTTTTTTTTTACATGTTCAAAACTCAAGTCACAAGACTGGATGTTTTGTCGACTCACACAACAAACAGAGAACCAGCAGAAATCTTGCAAGACATTCTGCAGACTCACTCATTAATGCTGTCCAACAAGTCACAGCCCAATGAAAGACCAGCTTAAAGGATGACTGAGGAAGCTTTTCTGTTCATTCTCTACAGTTTGTACTTCATTGTCAGGAAAAACATTCTTTTTTTTCTTTTTCTTTTATAGATGGCCTCCCTTCTCACCTTACAGCCATCCTCTCACACCGATATGAATATATATATACATTTTTTTTGTAGAGAGAAAGGAAAGACAGAAAGTAAGACAACAAAACACAACAATTATCCACAAAAAAAAAACACAAGGCAAACACACCTAACCTCCGTCTGCAATCCTGCAAAGTACATGACAGAACACAGCAACACATGCATAAAGAATAATAACATTCATGACTTTGCAGTAGAATTCCATAAATATACATACCCATACTTACAAATGAATATACAGTATACATACATATACATTCATATTCAGTCACATACCCATCTACATATCTGCATATGATATCTACATATACATCCCTGCACCCATTTGTGTGTGGTTGTGAGCATGCATAAGTGAATATGGTTCCTCGAATAGAACATTCAATAGTGACCGTGAAGCATCAGAGATCCGCCCCCCCAAGGCCTGAGGCAGACAAAGGGGGGATCAGAGCCCAAGACCCCAAGAAGGACCCCAAGCCCAGAGTCCCCAGGGCCACCCGAACAGGACGAACCACTCACCAACTCCCCAGATCTGACCAAAGGGGTGAACAGGAAGAGCCCCACCAGCGACTACACACAATGACCCCCCGGGACCAACAGCGACAAACTCACAGGCCCCCGTCGGAGCCCGCTGCACCAACGTAGCCCCAGGCCCAGGGACGCCCACCCCTCAGGCCCAGACCCGACAGGACCAGAGGACCCGAGCCCCACCAGGCAGCCACCAGGCCGAGCCAACAGACGCCCAAGCGCCCAACCCCCGACAGTGAGGGCCCCAAGCACGCCCGCAGGCAAAGACAGGAAAAACATTCTAAAGCCCCCAGTATACTCCCGCGTACGTCCATATGCAGAGGTACGCACGTACAGTATGTACACAGAGGTACAAGCATACCCCCGCAGGGCATGTACGCGCAAAGCTAAATTTTTACGACCGCATACGCAAACGCGGTGTCGCACAATAAACTGGCCGGCGCCGGACTGTTTTGTATGTGACACCAATGTATTAAATTCCCCTTCTTCATCCCTGATCTGGTCTTTTATTTTGTTTTTTTACCAAAAGGCAGTGATCTCTTCCTCCTCCGTTGACGCCATGACTGAAATAATGAAAAATGAACAAATTTGTCACGAGCGAATTAAACTCGGGTCCAATGTGGCTGCGGGAGGTTCTGGAGATTTCCTGGTGTGCTGGTCTGATGTGTGGGCTGTAGGACCAGCACTCCCTGTTTTTTATTTTATTTTTTAGAACTTTTTATTAACATGTAAACACAGAACACCACTGCGGCGGCTGCCAGCGCTTGTTTTTTTGTTTGTTTTTTTCGACCCGTCAATCAATTCAGTAGGCGTGTCAGCAAATGACCAATCGGCGACCTCAATTTGTCCCATAGGTAAACGCCAGAGCCATATAAAGTGAGAGTTCCGACACTCCCATCGACTCCCATTGTAAGAATGGAATGCAGAAGTCACGTGCAGTGGCGGCTCGTGGACTTTCCAAAAGGGGGGGCTATAACTCCAAAATAGTACATATCAGTGGCGGGCCGTGCATTTCACACCTAGGCCTTCAGTAGTGCTCTGTCTGAATCAATCCAAGCCTCAATAACTATTTTATGGCTATAAACTTCTACTACAGGTACAGCTGCGACACACATAAAAAAGCATCAAAAATAACCTGATAAAACTGCAATATTATTTAGGAATATAGCAACATTTTACTCACCAAAAATCCTGATTATTACACTGTCTTTAATATTATATTAATAATTGATAATAAATATTTAATATCCTCAGGTAATAATTTGAGGTCACAGCTTCTGTTATGATCTTAGACAGAGTTTTGTGTGAGACAATAAAAAGATGGCAAAAATGCTGAACAGGACACATTAATGTATTATAAAATTATAAAATGAATAAATAAAATTAAATTAAAATTAAAAATGTTAGTTGAACCTTTGAAATTTTGAGGTTTTTTTAAACACAAAGACAATTTACAGACATATAAAAGGGAAAAAAACAAGATATAAAATGAAAGGTAGCAGATGAAAAAAATCATATTTGCTCCTTCTTAAAACAAAATAAATTCAAACAATCAATTCAAACAATAATTATCTATAAATAATATAACAAAACTCACCAGATTGTGTGGAACAAACTAGCAGTTATTTTGGGACATGCAGAAAGTTGTACCATGATGTGTCACCGCTGAATCAGGCCATTCTTCACATGAGCTTTCTACTTCGCGTTGTTTCCAGCAGCAAACACCGCGGTAAAGTTAGTTTGAAGTTGGACGGAGCAACGCAGCGCTGAAGACACGCTGACACGGAGCTTGAATATCCAACGTCCAACTTGAAACCAACTTCACTGCGGTGCAGCAAACAGTAAACAAAGTCCGTTTTCTCTCTTTCTACCTTTCAGGTCGTGTGACCGGACATTACATCCAATAACACAGCAAGTTTGGACCATTGCAAAACTGTAAAAACCTACTTAGATTCTAAAAAAAAATTAGCGAAAAAGCTTACTGTATTTTAATGGCCAGCCCCAGAGCCTCTGGCCAGCCCGAACCGACTATCAACTTCCGCGCCGCGGGTGTGACGTCACACGTTGACTATCCAATCAAAGCGGGTGAATAGCTGACATTTCCGTGTTGGTTGAATCCTGTGGCTGTGGGCTGACCCTGGGCTGAACAGAATTAGCCCCAATGAGCCGCAATACGAAGGGGCGTGGCAAGATGTCTGTCAATCATTCTGAACCATGAAGGAACAGTGACAAGACGGGGCTGTCAGAATTTAGCCCTTTGGAACGACCCTGGGATTTTTCCCAGGTGGTTTGACACCAGTTTTGTTGTAAATTTAACAAAATGTGACATTATTTCTAAAATGTACTAATTTTGAAGTTGTTATTTTGAAGTTGTTTATTTAAAAATATTTATTGTAAATGCCAGGAGGGAGGGCTTAGCCCTCCTAGCCCACTGATACCAGCTGTCACTGGTCACGTGGGTCATGGAGGGGGCGATTTGTTCCATGGCTCTGGTTACAGTCTGAAGCTGCCTGCAGTAGCGCTCTGTCGCCGCCAGAGGGCGCAGCTCCACAAGGTTTCCATAGCCGTAGTTTGGAACGATTGACCGCCTGTCGGCGAGATCAAAGCGTGTCGGAACTCTCTATATATACGGCTCTGGTAAACGCTCCCTGTCTGTGGAGCTGCATTGCAGCTGCTCAGGGTGGATACTCGAGTATGATGTCTGAACCCTCTGCGTACAGTACGCGCATGCGTACGTAGGAGTATACTAGGGGCTTAAGGCACTGACCACAGACAAACACAGGTTTTCCAAAACTTTTTGTTGTTATTATTTCTAGACAAAATAAAATAAATTCTCATGAACTCAGCTTTTTTTCTCCTGAAAATGTATCCAAATACACCAAAACACCAAAAATGACCCTAAACACCGTAGTAGCCATGCTATGCCTGTGTGTAGCAGTTCAAGATTTTTTAAAACTCTGGAATCGACTATTTCATTTTTGAAATACCCTTTTTGGGCTCATACAATAAAGCACTTTTGCATATTCACAAAAGATTGTCAAAGTGTTGACAGCCCCCAATAATTTGGGTTTTATCATTTACTGTAAAATTGAGTTGACCTAATAACAATTCTATTTTCTGATAAATGTGCAAAGTATTTAGGTAATTTAAAGGTACTCGACGCGTCGCGCAGCGCGCGAGGGTGCGTGCGCCAAAAGTGACGCAATTTCACCGTCCCCGCCCCTGCGAGTGGGCCCCGCGCGTCGTCTTGGCGCGTGTCGTGCACCTCTGATTTTTTGAAACTCTGCAAGCCTAGTGCGCGCGCGGTGGGCGCTACTGAATTGATTCGGGTGGGGACCTTCACGCCAGAGCCTGCAGCTGTCTGCACCGCTGTGGTCGTGGAGACGGCATCGCGACGCATGGAGGAATGTTTTTATGTGATACAAATGTATTAAATTCACCTTCTTCATCTCTGAGCTGGACTTTTCTTTTGTTGTTTTGCCAAAAGTCACGTGATCGCTTCCTCCTCGCTGACTCCATGCATTAAAACCGCAAGACACAAAAACTGTTGTTCTTATTATTCAGCACGCGAGCGGAGCATTTTTTTTGTTGTTGTGTGATTTCAAACAGTTCTTCTTCTATGGTAGATTTCTTCTTCTACCCTTTCTTGCAACATATGCACAGGTTTTAGAGGGTACTGCCACCTGCCGGCCCGTAAAAGAACAGCACTTTGCCATGCTCCGCCGTGCATCAACCATAAACACAGCGGCGAAACTCTAAACGCAGAAGCCGCACGGCTTAGTGCACGCGCAGTTCGCGCGCAGAGGGACAGCGGACCAAAGCGCGAGTATAACTCAGCCTTCAGTCATTTTCACATACATACCATGTTTTTCACCCTTTAGTCGCAGTTTTTTGCACACCGTACATTTCGGGGTAAAAGTCGCTTCTGTGTATAAGCCGCTTTGTCCAATTATTGGGAATAATTTGAAAAAATCCATAAATACGCTGCTTCGCCCTATAAGTCGCATCTATTATGCGTCACCACTACGCGATGCGTCAGCGCCTCATTTGCCCTGCTGAAAATGGCGGCCACAGAAGCGAGCCAGCACGGAAGGACTTTACGAGATTAACACAGTAAAAACAATTATTGCTTTGTTGAGAAAAAATACATTTCTTAGCTGACATTACAGTATAGCACAAGGGTTCCTGAGCTTAACCCTTCACTCTGTAAGCCTAAAAAATATCTGTCGAGTGGTTTATGACTTTAAAACGGAAATAAAACCGAAGCTAACGAGACGATTCCGTCTCTAAAAACATGAATAAAAAAATCGAATTTTATCTCAAATGTCTTATACAGGGCAACAGTTTGTACATGCAACCCCCTATAATTACACGCTGTAAGCAGAAAAAATATCTGCCGAGTGGTTTCTGAGCTATATATCTAAATAGTAAGTACAGTATCTGTTAACGGTAGCTATCCGCTAATAAAATACAGTTTTTTTTTATTTATCTCAAACATCTCATAAAGCTAGTCAGTTGTAAATGACCACCAAATAATTATGCTCTGTAAGTTTCAAGAAAATCTGCGATGTGGTTTATGAGTTATCTTGCTAAAAAACACAGCTAACAACACAGCTAACAGTAGTTACCTCCAGAGTAGGAGGCCGGGAAGCGACAGAGTCAGTCCGAGTAGAGGAGGCTTTTTTCGGACACATGAGCTAGAAACGTCTGTGTACTCTCTGGAAGTGTCCCCCTAGCGGACAAAAGTGATACTGCACCTTTTTTTGCCAAAATGAAAAACGGCGATATCAGAGCCAAAAATGGGTCTAAAAATATGGGAAAAAATCCATAAATATGACGCTTCGACGTATAAGCCGCAGGACAAGCAAATTAGTAAAAAAAAACAGCGACTTATACCCCGAAAAGTACGGTAATTTACATGCCCTGTGACTACGGTAATAGGCAGAAGCAACGTATTTATGGATTTTTCCCCCCATATTTATAAACCAATTTTTGGCTGCAATATGACCGTTTTCATTCATTCTGACTGAAAATATTGAACACTACCATTTTCAGCCACTAGAGGGCACTTGAGTAGTATGACATGCCGTTGGATCATGTAATAGATACCATACCATACCATTTTATTTATAAAGCACTTTAAACAGGAACAAGGCCAAACCAAAGTGCTGAACAAACAACAAACAACAGGCAACACACACAATGAAGTACAAAACAAAAGACGTAAAAACATTGCAGACCATAAATAAAACGACCAAATACAAATCAGCTGGTGTTGAAAGCAACAGAATAGTAGTGAGTCTTTAACCGGGATTTGAAAACTGAGAGGGAGGGGGCCTGTCTGACGAGCAGCGGTAACTCGTTCCAGAGTCTTGGTCCTGCTACAGAGAATGCCCTGTCTCCTCTGTGTTTAAGACGAGTCCCTGGAACTCTTAAAAGTACCCAGTCCTCTGACCTCAAAGCACGTGGTGGGACATATGGGTGTATCAAATCCGAGAGATAGGCAGGGGCAAGACTGTTCAGTGATTTGTAGACATACAGGAGAATTGCGCACTGGATTTGAAGATGAACCAGTGCAGGGAGGCCAAGACTGGTGTAATGTGCTCTCTTTTGCGTGTACTGGTTAAAAATTGGGCTGCTGTGTTCTGGACCAGTTGTAATCGTGCAATGGTGGCCTGACTAGATAAAAGTGGCTATTAATGACACAATCAGCGTGGCGTAGGCTGCTACCTTCATCCAGCTCGCCTGGAGCAACTGTCAAATCAGCTTCATTTCACTGAACTGCCACAGTGAAATGCAGCTGATTTGACCATTGAAGTGCATTTATTAAGTTAAAGTTCAACTGAGACACACCGTTACTTTAATGTCAATCAAACAAATAATGGTTTTAGGTGTTAAATTTTGAAGAAATGCACGGCGTTTCTCTCCTTTTTTCCCCATGTCTGCGCGCTCACGGAGCTCTGAGGCAGTGAATACTTTTGAAATGCAGCTGATTTGACCGTTAAAGTCCTTTTATTAAGCAACAATAAGACTGAGGCACACCTCTACTATAAAGTTGAGTAAACAAATAATTGTTTTTAAGTGTTAATCTTGTTAAATTCTTGTCAAAGTCCTCCTGTGCATGCTCCCGCGGCTGCCATTTGGCAGCCCATCAATTTTTGGCACAACACCGGCCCACATTTCCAGGTTGTCAATTGTGACGCTTAACAAACACGACGTGTCAGCGGTGACGCATAATAGATGTGACGCATACAGCGACGCATACAGCGACGCATACAGCGAAGCAACGTATTTATGGATTTTTCCAGTTTATTAGACATATTTGGACTGATGCGACTTATAGGGCGGTGAGACGTATACGGCAGAAATTACTGTACTGTACATTATTTCAAGCTATTCTTGTAGAAACTGTTTCTACACCCTCTACAATCCACACTTTCTTCCTCCCCTTTGCTCTCCTCTTTTTGTTTCCCTTTTCTTTTCTCTCACTGTTTAAAGCTCGATGTTCATCCTCACAGAGGGCATCTTCAAGTCAGAAGATAATGTTTTTTAGTTTACAGGATGAAAGTCTTTTAAGTTGGAGCTGACACACAGTCTAGTTCATTGAATTGATAAAGCTCCTCGGATGAGAAGCGAAACGTCTTCTGTTACAAATAAAGTCCAGTTGATCTTGAATTGAACGCCTTTTTGATTTATCATGTCCTGGATGACTGAGAATCTTCACCAGCATTTTAAGTTGGAGAGCCTCCATCCGAAGCCCCTCCCCTTCCCTCTGTTTGCTCTTCTCCTCCTTCATTTGTGGTCTGTTGGGGGGGGAAGCGTGATGTGACACAATCCAGGGGCCAAACCTCTGTCTGACAGGACAAGAGAAGCCGTCGGCTCTCTGTCTCTCCCTCTCCTACTGTTTTTGCAGTAGGCCCATAGCACCGTCCCAACACATGTATACCACAGAGTTCCAGTTTGTAAGTCATTAGAGCACTAAAGCCCGTCATCTGGAGCTCAGCCAGGGCTGCAGGCTGAACTGAGGCAGTGCTTTTAGGTGTTGCCACCCTCAATCCACCAGTGGTACCAAGTGGCGAGGTAATGGCTAGTTTGTATGAATTATCTGAGCCATGACCATAAACATAATGAAGACCTGAATACTGTAACTCAAATCTGCCTTAAACATAAACTGGATTCCCAGCTAAATGAAAGATTCCTGATATTCTAGCTAAATGTTTGTTCCAATTATTACACTGTTGTCATGTGAAAATTTGCTAAAGTTGTTAAACTTTAGTTTATATTTAGTTTAGTTATATTTAGTTAATATTTGGGCAAAATCATTGCTCCTCATCACAAATTGTTCTCTTTCATTTACCACTCTTCATTTAGCCACGACTGACGGCAGCCTTTCACTTGGCAGAAGGACTTACCGGTAAATATGAGGAAACAGCTCGGCTTTCTTTTTCCAAAAGGAACCAAGTCTGACTCAGTGCTGCCTTATGTTGGCCCTGCACACATATTCACTGTGAAGCTGTCAGAGAAAGACACACATCCCAAAAATTCATGTCTTCATCATATTTCCTGTCTTGTCGCTAAGCTAAGCCACGTAGCTGCCCTAGATTCAGATTACGTGTTCAGATATGGTACTTATTGTATATTTTTGAAAGAATAGTTCAGCTATGTTAGGTGAGGTTCTGCAGAAAAGGTATGAACAATTAATATCTTGCTAGTTGTAGACAGTTGTATTAACTCATTCAACCTTTATTTATACAGGTTAGTCTCATTTAGTCACAATGACTCATTTTCAAGAGAAACCTGTTTTAGATAAAGCACAGACAATAAGCAGCCATAAAATGCATATAAAATGAAAAGTAAATAAAAGTAGTGATATAAAACAAATTAAAATCAAGCTACATTATAAAACAAGGTAAATGCTAAAAACAGGAACATATCTGCATTGGTTTTTCCACTGAACTTAAAAATGGTGTAAAATCCCTTGGAGAGGTCAAAGTCAACAGCTTCAAGTTTTTTGCAAGGTGTTCAAGGTTACGGTAAGAAAAGGCCTTGTTGTCGAGTTCAGTCCGCACTGGGGACACTGCATGTCTTGAGAGTGCACGCCGTAACTGCATTGACAATGTGACATGTAAGAGGAGATATATGAAGGCAACAGACCAAGTGATTTAAAGATGAAAATTTACCAGTGGCCTTAATTATCTCAGTTTGGCTAAATCGAGTTCTCGACTGACAGGACTAATGAACGGCTTGTCTAAACAACCAAATTGGAATCTCCTAATTTTTATAAAGTTTCATGCAAATACAGTACTAGTATTTCAGCCTTTACTTGTGAGGTGTCTTTACATCAGTTTTGCATTAACAAATAAATTGATGGAAATTTTTGGATATTCCTGCCGGACTTGACCTGGCTGTACCAAAAGGAGAGGCGGGACTTATAAGGCACTTTATGATTCACGTGTGCCCTTTTAAGAACCAATCCTCCAGAAAGTCTTCTACATCAGTCTTAAAAGTGTCTACAAGGGCAATATCTTATGTCTCATCAAATGTGTGTGATCTTCAGTTCAACACGTGTTTCCCTCTCGTCTCCAGGTGAAACTGTAATAAAATCACATTTGAACGTTGCTTTGAGCTGATACGATCTGTCAGGTATGATCAGCACAACACCAAAGCTGGATTTCAGGCCGTCTCTCCTGCAGCTTGTTTTCCTTGTCACATTGTAAAAATGTATGATGTGTTAGATATAGATTAGAGCCAGGTTTGGGATAATCCTGTCAGAATGAAGTCATCCTTCCCAGTTGCATGTAGTCAAGCAGAGAGGTTTGGGGGCGGCTCTCTCCTAGCCAAGTTGATGACTGTCGACTCCAGTCACAGCGCTGGGAGCCACTTTACCATGTGCAAGACCCTCTTTTCATTGGAGGCCCGATGTTTCTCTTTGAGTAGTCAAGCCTTCACCCCACTCAGCCGTACACACTGAATCACACACACGTCCCCTAAAATCTGTTGTATCTTCGTGTCATCCTCTGGCTCTATGTCTTGATGCCAGGCATGTGTTGTTTAGAGTGATTCACATGCCCTTTGCTGAGGCTGGAAGGATGGATGGGTGCACAGTCAGCCATAGCATTAATAAACCCTAACAGCTATGCAAGGTGCAGTCAAGTCAGCATCAGCTCACAAAGCAATTTCTCCTCAAGTGTCACTGCACATTTTGGCAGCTTGGCAACTCTTGATAGACATTTTCACATTTTTTTTGGGAGGAGACGACATTATTTCTCATAAAGCTACCGGTATACAAAACCAAGAAAAAAGAAGAGATATTTGTTGTTGTGTTCTTTGAGTTAGGGTTGGAAACAGGCTAAGAAATACAGTCTGAAGGAAAAGTTAGCTATGCTTTTAATTAGTCAGAAGTTCTGTACCAAACCACCTTGAGTCAAACATGATTCTGTTCTGACTGAAGTTGCTCAAATATTAGAGCAAAACTTTTAAACTGTACATATAAAAGCTATTTATTGTTAAACAATGATCTTATCAGAATTAAATCTCTTTTATATAAACATAAATGGGGCTTCAGATTTAGTGATAAAGGTGTTTTTATCCCACTGTTGCTGCACATTAAAATACTCGGCACTGTTTTTTTGTTTTATTACACCTCTCGATTTAAATCAAAGACGAATCGCCAAACAAGACGAGGCAGAAAATTCCCCCACCTCCGTAAATCGACGTTTGTCGAAGTCAAACGCGTTCTTGCTTTGACTAAGTGAAAAACCACAGTAAAGACGGTGCACAATGAAACACAAGTCCCGTTATACTCTTCTGGGCATATTACCTCAGGAAATATTTTTGCAAATACAAGAGTTTGCATGTGCTGACTAAACAATGCGTTCCTGGATGCTGAAATTAAAAGTAAATAACCAAAGCCATGTATAATAGACCAGGAGGAACAGAGTGAGCCAGGAGTGACGTACAGTAACAGCCCTCTGCTGCGGGTGATCGCCTCGTTCTCTCTGAACGGGACTCCAGTGTCTCAGGGAGCATCGGGGCTTGTCAAAGTGAACATCAGGGCACATGGAAATACCAGCAACAATGAAAATACATCGTATTAGATGAATTGTAATTTCAAAGAATGGTGAAAATTCATAATACAAACAAAATATGTTTGTTTTTCTGGGTTTTAAAACGGAAACAGGGTTTCTCCGGTTGTTTTATTGCACCACAAGCGTAAATCCAAATAACAGTTTTTTATCAAAAATCAAACATATTTTCCATCAAAGCTTTATAAGTGCAGCTTTGAAATGATGAGTACCGGTAGTTATTTAAGTTACAGATTTCTCCTAAAAGTTTAAAATAAAAAGATGGGGTTGTATTCTTTTAAAGACTTTTCATAAAATATCTCATCATGTATAAATGTGGTTGTTTTATGTGGAGCAGGTGTTATTAATGCAGGGCCCACATCTGCCCACATCTGCTAATAAACAATCATTTACCTGAACCGGCAGATAGGAGCAGGCTGTGTTTGTTCTCTCGTGACAAGAGGTCACCGGGGCCTTGCAACAAAAGGAATGCGTATAGTTTTGCCCCCCCCCATCCCTTCAGTTCTCTAGTAGAAGTGACACATTTGCTGGCATGCCGGTGCAGCTTGTTCACTGGCTCTGCTTGTGTTTTAGGAAGGCTTTGTAATCGGAGCCGAGTCGTTATCTTTAGCCGAGCGGAGTGCGTCCCGGGCCAGACCAGACATTAACTCATACTTTCACTCCAACTCGAGCAGGAAGTGGGAGTATTTTATAATGTCATCCACTCCGTCTTGAATACAATCGCTCAGCTCTGTAAACTATCACAAGGGACTCCGGTTCAAGGCTCAGGGATATTGATGTTCCTCTGCTCAGGAGCAAAAAAAAATCTATATAGTGTGTGTATGACATCAACACATGTGTAATTATTTTACATGGCGAAGGCACAGAGGCAATGGATTAGAAAGACACTGTGTGAGAGGAGAAGCTTGAACTGTGTGTCTGCTAAATTTATCATGAGGCCTTTGGGAGCGTTGAAATGAGAACAGTGGCCTATTACTGCTAAGAAGGTGTTTTATTGAGAATACGCCGACATGCCACCCCAGGGAGAGTGCCGGGGGAGAAGAGTGTGCTCGTAGCCTAAACCACTTTGTGTGTGTGTGTGTGTGTGTGTGTGTGTGTGTGTGTGTGTGTGTGTGAGCAGTCTTCAGCATGTCAGATAGAAAATAAAAGCTCTTTTTCTTCTACTTTATTATTCACCATGATATGCATTGGAATTGTCACTTTTGACACTTGAGGCGTCCCTGTCAATAATTGATATAGGTCAGTTGATCTTTGCAGAGCTCGTTGTTAGTTATTAGCAGATGAGAGCAGAGGAGCTTTGTGTATTTTGTGTTTGCAAACTGGAACTCATCCCAGGAACATTCCTCCTCCTTGGCCAAAGGTTTGATAGCTGCCAACATGCGCTGTGTTGTTCCGCTCGTGTTTATTAGCATTAATAACAAAGCGAGGTGTTAATTCTGCCTCCTTTTACTATGAGTGGGTTAAACAACTCAGTCAACAGGATTTTATGGTTTTCACTAATGACCTCAGTAATTAGCAGCTGGTTTTGTTTTCCTGAACTCAGGTGGTTCAGGATGAATCTCCACACATTTGTGCTGGGACACGAGCTCCTCTGGAGCTTGAGTTCAGTCACATGTCCAGTAGGTGGCGGGCTCCTGTTTCCTCGCTGAGTGCACGAGTGTTGCAGAGTGTATGATATCATGACAGCTGATTGCTCTCATTGGGATGGAGTTGGATGCATGGCCTCGTAGCAGCTGTAGTGTTAGTTGTTGATGTAAGTGCTGTAAGCTCTGCTGAAGGCAACCTGCAGGACGCTTGACTTTCTGACTGGAGACTCCAACATGCCTCTGCATATCGTCACAAGTTACATATTGTAGAGCGAGTACAAACTGCAAACAAGCTGTGGAGTTCAAACAAACTGTTCTCATAAATTTATGATGACGCCGACACGTCTCCTGAAAAAACTATGGAAGAGAGGAAAGCACAAATAACACGTGTGTGTGTGTTTAATGCATTTTAAAGGAGCGTTGATGTGAAGCACACAGTTCAGCAGAACAATAAAAGAGCTGATAGTTGTTTACTCATCTGTTGTTTAATTAAAGGCCTCTTTTCTTTATGCTTCCATTGTTTGAATCGCTCGGCCGGAGTCCCGGCATGGGTCAAAAGGTTAACAGCCATCAACTGTGCCTCCCCCTTCTCTCTCTCTTGCTCTCTTTTTAAAGGGGCCACCTGCAGCCCAGTCCCTGTTGTTTGAAGTGCTTCTGTTTAGAGGCTGCTTGTGATTGGTGGAGAAGGGCGTGGTTGATTGGATAGTTTTGTATCTTGTCAGCCGGGGAGCGACCTCGCGCGTGCAATCTGTCTGCATCCTGAGGAAGGCTGGAGAGTCGACACAGCAGCGCCTCGCCTCTCCTCTCCTCTCTCTCCTCCCCTCGCCGCCGCCTCTCCGCTCGGCTTCACTCGGCAGCGGCGCGTGGCCCCGGCACCCTGTTTACCCTGCCAGCTAAATGGAGTTTGTCAGGTTTGTCAATATGATTGATTTCTCTGATTTTGCAAGCTTCCTTGTGTAAGAAGAAGAAAAAAACAACTTGATGATTTCATTTGACCGGGGGAAAGGGAGGAAAGGAGTTTTATTGTGTGTCTGTCGCTGATGTTGTGTCACTGTTGTTGGTTGTTGGTTGTTGTGCGGTTCACACGAGGCGAGCAGCTGTCAGGTTGACTTTGTCACCGACAGTTCATGGTCCTGATAGGAGCAGAACATTGTCACAGATACATATCTGCAGCAGAGCTCTGCTGGATGTTGTTGTTTACCTGTTTACAGGTTTACTGATTGTTGACAAAACTGCTTTTTGTTTTTGTTTATTAGGACGTGTTTGAACTTAGCTGGAGCTTTTACTGGAAGTTGACGAGTGCCTTTTTCACAGTTTGATCAGATTTATTTAGCGTGCAGACAGTGAGCGGACCAGTTGAGCAGCTCTCACTTTGTTCCGTGAGCTCTTTGAATTAGAGAAAGTTCTTAGAAAAACTGCAAACAGGTTTGGCTTTTCTACTTTAAACTAAAAGCTTTACTTTCTCCTTAACGAAATTATCCTGATTTACTTCAGAAAAACGACTTTTTTCATTTTTCAAGTGACGTTTTCTCAATTGATTGTCTTCTTTCTGGACTTAATGAGCGCTGATGAGACTGTTCTTGCTCTCCGGACTCGTTCTCGCTCTTCTCGTGGTGTCACAGAGAACTAAGACGCTCGTTCTCGCTCTTCTCGTGGTGTCACAGAGAACTAAGACGCTCGTTCTCGCTCTTCTCGTGGTGTCACAGAGAACTAAGACGCTCGTTCTCGCTCTTCTCGTGGTGTCACAGAGAACTAAGACGCTCGTTCTCGCTCTTCTCGTGGTGTCACAGAGAACTAAGACGCTCGTTCTCGCTCTTCTCGTGGTGTCACAGAGAACTAAGGCTGGCACCGCTCTATATTCCACACACACTAAGTTGTCACTCCAGATGTCATGGCTCTCGTCTCACTGCTGTGTGAGTTACAGTTCATGGGTTTGTGTAAGCTGGATGCACTTACGGCTCTGTTTGGGCTTCTTGTTGACCTTCTGTTGTTTTATGCACACTTTATAATCATTTGACTGCAATAACGAAAGTTAAACGTCTTATTTTCAGGCAGTTTTCTTTTTGCAGTTAGTTGAAACTTTCTTTGTTACATCAGTGTTAAAAAGTGGGTGCTGTTTTGTTTTTTAAAGCGTGCCATGTGGCAGCTGAGGATCCTACACGGGGCAGTGTTGGTTCTCCATGCAGCTGTGCAGTTGGGGCGAGCTGATTGGGCTGACAGTTTGTAATCAAAGTTGATTTATTGTTCATTAGTAGTGCATTAGCCCTTTCAGGCAGGAACGGTATTTGTGCAGCGGCCTGTCAAGGCAAGGGGCTGCCAGCACCTGTCATTTCCAAACCATGACACATGCAACCAGATATTAGCTGTGTACCAGGAGAGGAGGCGCAGAGCCCCACAGCTCGCTGGGGTATCCTGTACAGGGACGGGGCTTTGCTTTGTACTGGAGGTAGCGAGCCAAGAGAGAAGGAAGGGAGTAGTTTAGCAGTGATCCAGCTGCTGCCTGCTGTTAGTCCCTGGCATTTCAAACTAAAACGTGTTTTTACTTGAAAACAGCTTCTTTTTTGTTTTGTTTTGAAGGGTCATTACTGCTCGGAGCATGTCTCTGTTTCAAACAGATTAACTTTACACTTGAGATGGCATGTGTCTCTAAAGGTTGGGATAATGTGGATTACATGGAGTGGAGGGTTTAATGGTGGAAAATCTTTTTCATCACTTGTTTCAGTCACAACCTGTACGTTTATAAAACGATTAGGCATGTGAGGTCATCGGCACGTTAGACTCAAAATGGAGTGGATTATCAGAAAATGTATTGAAATAAGTTAGCCGTGCGTTTCATACAAATCACACAAGACAAAATTCAGAGAGTCAAGCAGCAACTTCTTGTCTGCCGTCATGGAAACAGGGATTAACTTAGCTTCTCTGTTGTGCAGAGGATCAAACGGTCAGGACGAGGATGCGTTAGTCATTGTTTCATTTAAAAAAGGGGATTTTACAGCAACGATCTTAATTAAATCTCACACACCGCCTCTGACAACACGCTGCCGTGCTGAATGGCCACGCAGATTACACCGGCGGCGGTGCTGAGGTGCGTCCAGGCGAGCAGTGGAGCAGTCAGTCACAGAAACATGGTGATCCAGGTTTCTGAACTTCATTATGGTGTGAACCACGTCCCTGGAGGTGTGGTCTGTAAGGTCAAACACAGAGACAGGACACTGAGCCACACGTGGCAACATTCACTGCATGTAGCCCTTTCACTTTAAAGCTACATCAGTAGGCGTGTTTCCATCAAGGTTTCTAGGTGCGCATTATGAAGCATCGCATCAGAAAAGCTAAATGGAAACGGCATAATTCGAGTTAACTTCCTCTAAGTCGCTCTAAAGTTTATACGCTCGCTTGAGGTAGTTTTTGGGGAGTCGATTCAGAGCTGAGTCGGCTAAACGACAGATGGAAACAGATTAGCCGACTCAGTTCTGCCGCAGCGAACATTCACGTCACGTGACTGATCAGCTGTTTCCGCTCCGGACAACATGTAACATCGCTAAAACTAGTTGGCATGACAGAATAAATACAACTTGCCCGATAGCAACACATACCTGAAATATTCTCTCCATTTTGCCGAGATGTCTGTTTTCAAACGCTACTTCCTGTTTACTGTGGAAGTGCGTAACGCTGACGTCTGACGTATGGCGCTGACGTGTGACGTAATGACGCTGACGTCTGACGTAGAGACGCTTTGCGTGGCATTGCAGATGCGCTTCAAGCCAGTTTAATGGAAACACTTCTGATCCTCATAATTTTAATTTACATTTTAGCGAAATTTTCTAAAATTCGCTCAAAAATCGAATTTAAATTGGATGGAAACATAGCTAATGAATCAGCGTCAGTTAATCATTTAAAGTAACGCTCATTTTTACTTTACATTTTTTTATAATCCGTGTTATATTTTAGCAGTAAAGCATATTTTCTGAGCAAATGATTAAAACACTGTTTTTATTGCTGCATCTTGGGATAGTCAGAGGTTGGTGTGTGTTCTGAGGTAAAAGTGGATTGGTTGATGTGTGTGTGTGCAGCGAGTGGCGGCTGCCTCCAGCGTGCGTGAACCAGCTCTCAGCTGTTGTCGGGGCGAGAGCTGGCTCGTCGGCTCGGTGTTGATCTAAACGGCCAGGCCCGGGTCGAGCCGCAGCACAGACCTGTTTGTTTGTGATCCAGGAGTTCATTAAAACTCAATTTTAGCTTTTGTTTTTACAGTTGCTGCAGATCATTTGTGCTGCAGCCTCCAACACCCAGAGCACGGAGCGCGTCGCTCGTGGTGCACGGAGACAAACGTGTCTGTGATTAGCCTGTTTATGTTGGCTGTAAATATTTTTAAAACGGCTTGATTGTAGATGACGAGGAAGGAATTTACCAGGCTGGAGTTATGTGGGGGATAAGTAGCTTTAAATTGTGGGATGTGCTTGTCTTGTTTGGAAACACATAACTCTGTTTAAATTGTAGGAATTTGTGGAGAAATTGTTAATATTTCATTATTCTGCGTGAAAGCGATTATTGTGAGCGCACGGTGCTTTTTCACTTCAGAGATTTCAATCAACCTGAATGGCTAATATGGAATTATCCTTCCAGTCTTGTCAGTGACTAATTATGTTCACACGTCACTTAAATGCAAGAGCTGCCGTGAAATCCTTGTTTCTGCCCCGTTTTCACGCAGGAGCTCACAGTCGGGACGGGAAGTCGTTTCCTGGCGCCGCAGTAGGCCGCGGTGAAATAACGGCATCACACGGACTGGACTCTGTGATTGTTCTTGTTACTTCTTCATTCTATTTGATGCCCCCAGAAAACAAGATGACCCCGGGGAGCACAAATGAACATTTGATCATTCCCTCCACTCTTACCTTGTTCCAGCCCTCCTGTGATTTATCTTCCTGATCTTCAGTCACGTTTGTCTGGACGGTGTTGGAGCGGCGGCCGTCTTTCTCAGACGTCTGACTTGTGATTGGATGACGTGCACATGGGCGACTTTCACATGTACAACGTTCTGGTTATCAGATGTTGCTCTGATCAGTGCACACATACAAGTGGGCGTTCAGCACATTCCCATGAAGGATAAATAATTTGTGCACCTGTCAGTGTTGGCGTGCATGTGCAGAGAACAAAAAGAATATTCACACACTGATTATTGTTGTTTGAGATCAAAGGAACACACAGTATTTTAAAGGATTCAAGATGAGTTTCTGTGTTTAAATACTGAAATAAAGTACAAATATGTGTCGTGCTCCGTTTAGAAAATGTGATTTTCATTTCCAGCACTTTACGGGCTGTGCACGTGCCACACGTCAGCGTGATGTGTTTGTCCTGCAGGCCTGTGCTGGTACAGTATGTTGCCTCCAGTCACTCTGCAGCTGTGCCAGAACGTTCCAAGCTTGAATGTTTATGTACGGAGGCACCTGGAGAACGCCACACCTTCATGAAATTCATAAACGTCAGCTATTTCTGGCATCCCCAGAATGTCCTCTTTTTCACACCCTCACGTTGGGACACTAGATTAGAGCTGATCCCTCCTCTTACTAGTCTCCTTTTAGACCATCTTTAGTGGGTGATGTATTTTCGTGGCTCATCTGGAGTCATGATGCCATGCAGGAGATAAGGGAGGGAGAGCTCGAAATGGCAACTGGCGCCCCGCGTTTGCATTAAATGGGCATGATGTAGCGGCCAAGGCTCTGTTTTTCAGGTGAAGTGCTCCTCCCGCCCTTCCACTCAATCGGCGCCCGTCTTGTGCAGATTTTCACTCCTTCAGCACAGGATTAAATGGTAGTAGTTACACTGATCAATAGGTTAAGAAGCAACAATCCCTCTTGCTGCTAATGACCTCAGTAGTAATGGGTAATAAAACGAGGTCTGTAACAGGCTGTGTGTGGAGCGAGCTGCTCCAGCTGTACGTACAGCGAGCCAGGCGCTCCTGAACTGGACACTCTCCAGTTAATGCTGCCGCATTCAAATCTCATGCTTTTACTTAAATGTGTCAAATTAAAGTTCTCATCCCTGCGCGGTGTATGAAACACTGATTATACTTGTAGGAAATAATTAATAAAAACGTGGTGTTTTCTGTTCTTCCTGCACACGTCAGGTTTAGATGTGCTCCGTGTCTCACGCCACTTCACTGGACGTGCGTGTCAGCGGGCGAGATGCTTGGTTGACCTTCAAAATAGTTCATCAAAATGACTAATGCCCGGAGAGAGAGAAAAGGACTTCAGTGGATAATGACTGTGAAATGAGGAAACGGGAGGCCGGGGCTATGCAAATGACTGGACGAGTCACGTGCACAAGTCAAGATGAGCTGCATGTGAAGACGGAGCACACGGGGGATGAATGCTGCAGTTTGCTCCTCGCATACCCCTACTGCTGGAAATGAGAGATGTGAAGCGTGTGCTGGTCCTGGGTGGGGTCGAGCCTCCTTCTTTCTCCAGTCCGGCGGAGTCTGGAGCTGCTCTATAAAGTTAACGGAGGCGGAGTCTGGAGCTGCTCTATAAAGTTAACGGAGGCGGAGTCTGGAGCTGCTCTATAAAGTTAACGGAGGCGGAGTCTGGAGCTGCTCTATAAAGTTAACGGAGGCGGAGCTGCTCTATAAAGTTAACGGAGGCGGAGTCTGGAGCTGCTCTGTAAAGTTAACGGAGGCGGAGTCTGGAGCTGCTCTATAAAGTTAACGGAGGCGGAGTCTGGAGCTGCTCTATAAAGTTAACGGAGGCGGAGTCTGGAGCTGCTCTATAAAGTTAACGGAGGCGGAGCTGCTCTATAAAGTTAACGGAGGCGGAGTCTGGAGCTGCTCTGTAAAGTTAACGGAGGCGGAGTCTGGAGCTGCTCTATAAAGTTAACGGAGGTGGAGTCTGGAGCTGCTCTGTAAAGTTAACGGAGGCGGAGTCTGGAGCTGCTCTATAAAGTTAACGGAGGTGGAGTCTGGAGCTGCTCTGTAAAGTTAACTGAGGCGGAGTCTGGAGCTGCTCTATAAAGTTAACGGAGGCGGAGTCTGGAGCTGCTCTATAAAGTTAACGGAGGCGGAGTCTGGAGCTGCTCTATAAAGTTAACGGAGGCGGAGTCTGGAGCTGCTCTGTAAAGTTAACGGAGGCGGAGTCTGGAGCTGCTCTATAAAGTTAACGGAGAGCATCACAGCCGCTCCGTCCGAATTGATATTACTGCCCTTTCTTCTGCAAGCTGCTCATTACAGCAGAGCTTTGTTTTTGTTTAATGCTGCAGTGGGGAGAATGATTAAGGTTATATGCATGAAGGTTACACACACACACACACACACACACACACACACACACACACACACACACACACACACACACACACACACACAGAAAAACTAGTTACAGGACAAGATCTTAAACAACTAAATTACATCCAGAAAAGCATGAAAAATTCAAAGGGGTGTCATTAGCTGTGAGATGCTCCGTCACTCCGAGCATGCTGGTGCAGACACACTGTCACCAGTCGTGTCTCTTCTATCCGCTGCGTCAGAGACACTTTGAGGCTCATTTATGTCCTCTCAGATATATTTTTTTAAATATATATATACACACACACAGAAAAAGTCATTGACACAACAAGTTAACAGCAGCTCAGCATCTTGCACGTCTCAGTTGCAGTTTGTCACACAAATGCCGGTGGAAGGAGCTTTAATGGTGTTTCACATCGTCTCTGTGAGTGGCAGCATCCAGACACACTTCCACTCCCTGATGTCGCCAGAGCAATTAAAGCACCCTGACAACTGTGAGGGCCCCTTTCAGTGTCACAACAAATCACTTGTTTGGAGGAGTCGTGCACTCACACCTTTCTTAGAGGCCTGCGTGCTCGTCTTCACCATGGCTCCTCCTCCTCCGGGCACTCGATCTCTGCAGAAACGCAGATCTCTGCTGACAGCGTCTCTAATGAGATGCTCTTATAGGACGTGACGCACGCGTGCAGCGAGCGCGCCGCAGTCCTTCATGTCCTCAGGTAGGACACGTCTGCTGTGTTCTACAAACAAACTCAGAGGGACTGTGCAGCCGACTGGATCACAAGTTCAGGAGTTTCACTCATCAGACGCCCTCTGACCTGATCCTGCTCATTCTCTTTCATTCAGTGGTGTCTTGGAAACAACTTAACATATATCTTTTATTTATATATTTTGCTGAAGATTTTGCACACATTTATAACTAGAAATGGACCTTTAGTGTTTTTCATATTTATATTTTTAATCTATTTTAAGCCCAAGTTTAACATAGTTGTTAAAGTTTTATCTCATATTTCTATAATTTCAGTAGGGGTGCATTGATAAATCAGCTGGCTGAGTTGTTTAATTTTGGGAGATTGGAGATTGGCCGATGCATGAAAAAATGATTTTACAGATTTTTGTTTTTGTAGTTTTAACAACAATTGTCTAAATGTCATTTATATTTCAGAGCACTACCTCATGGCAAGTTAAAACAAGCTTGTATTGTTTCTAGGATATTGTTCAACGGTATGTGTTTCCATAAAATAAGACTGGGAAATTGAAGGTGCATCGTGACCTTATAACACCTGACAGTGTCACTTATAAACAAAACCGGTATCAGCAGGTCTTTTTAGAGATCGTGATCAGTCAGTACACCTCTACATTTCAGTTATTGCTCTGTGTTGTACGGTGCATGTAGTTTTAGTGTCTGACAGCTCTGTGTTGTTGTGGATGCAGGTTCCAGTGTCAGTGGCTATGATGACGCCTCAAGTGATAACTCCTCAACAAATGCAGCAGATTCTCCAGCAGCAGGTCCTGAGCCCTCAGCAGCTCCAGGTCCTTCTCCAGCAGCAGCAGGCCCTCATGTTACAGCAGGTACCGTGCAAGTCTCCAACGCTGTCACTGATTCCAGCCTGAGTGTCGTGTTTCAAACAAGCTAAAAATCCTCCAGGATCAATTTACTTTGAACTTCTCTTGTTAAGCCTACAAAAAAAAAAAAAAAACGACATTCCTCAAAGTGTTGGAAGTGCTCACAGAATTGGCCGCTGAGAGTCTGCAGCTGTCGAACTCAAACTTATTTGTCACCTTCTTGTGTTTTCTGCAGCAGCAACTTCAAGAGTTCTACAAGAAGCAGCAAGAAACGCTCCACCTGCAGCTCCTGCAGCAGCATGCAGGCAGCAAGCAGAGCAAAGAGGTAGGCTGACATCACTGCACACGGAGCATGAAGGCATGTGTGCTCCTCCCTCCACTCCATCTGCCTTCAGACTGGTGTGTGTGTGTGTGTGTGTGTGTGTGTGTGCGCGTGCGTGCGTGCGGGGTGGGGGGGAGTCAAGTGCACTCATGCTTCTGATTAGCATGTCAGACTTGCTAGCTAAATGTTAACTGACTGATACTGTGTAAGAAAACAGCCCCTTTTGTCTTAACCTGCCTCAAAGTTAAATGTGTAATATTTTACTAAAACTTTGACTTATTTTACTGTGTTTTTAAGTAAACAAGTCACTTTCATATATACCGTATTTTTCAGACTATAAGGCGCACTTAAAATCTTTTGAATTTTCTCAAAAATCAACAGTGAGCCTTATAATCAGGTGTGCCTTATGTATTAACTCTGGTTGTGCTCACTGACCTCAAACTTATTTTATGTGTTTATTGTGAATGAGTTGAATAAAGTTTGACTTATCTGATTGTTTTGTTTCACTTAGTGTGCCTTATAGTCCAAAAAAATGCAGTACTTAATATCAGTGTTTCTCCTACCAAGATCCAAGGAGGGCGCCCCGCCCTATCAACAGGACTGAGCGCCCTGCCTACCGAACTGCCCCCGCACGTCAACTGATGGCAATGCTGTTGCGCTAAGTGCAATAAAGCTGTAGTGCACCGTTTCTCTCACTGAGCTGCACTTCAACACCACTACTACCCCCCCCCCCGACAAAAATCACAGGAAAGATGAGCACCCTCCCAAAGCAAGTGACCTAAGGAAAACATTGCATATACTGTATATAGTCCCCGACCTAAGGCATCTCGGACTTACGAACGCATCGCATTAAAAAAAGATTATTTTATTTAAATAAATGAATACATGAATACATGTACAGTACTGTACAGTCACCAAGCACTTAGCCTATCCTAATACAGTTTTTAAAGATGAAGGAGTGAGTTGAATTGTCTCCCTCCTCCCTAGCAGGCTCCATTCACATAAAGGGAGCTAGCTTCCATCTAGAGCTAGCTCCCTTCATGTAAAAGGGAGACGATTCAACTCACTCCTTCATCTTTAAAAACTGTGTTAGGATAGGCTAAGTGCTTGGCGACTGTACAGTACTGTACATGTATTCATCCATCCATCCATCCATCCATCCATTTTTGTCCGCTTATCCGGGGTCGGGTCGCGGGGGTAGCAGCCTAAGTAGGGAGGCCCAGACTTCCCTCTCCCCAGCCACTTGAAGCAGCTCCTCTGGGGGAATCCCAAGGCGTTCCCAGGCCAGCCGAGAAACATAGTCCCTCCAGCGTGTCCTGGGTCTTCCTCTGGGTCTCCTCCCGGTGGGACATGCCCGGAACACCTCACCAGGGAGGCGTCCAGGAGGCATCCTAACCAGATGCCCGAGCCACCTCAACTGGCTCCTCTCGATGTGGAGAAGCAGCGGCTCTACTCCGAGTCCCTCCCGGATGACTGAGCTTCTCACCCTATCTCTAAGGGAGAGTCCAGACACCCTGCGGAGAAAACTCATTTCAGCCGCTTGTATCCGAGATCTCGTTCTTTCGGTCACAACCCAAAGCTCATGACCATAGATGAGGGTGGGAACGTAGATCGATCGGTAAATTGAGAGCTTTGCCTTTCGACTCAGCTCTCTCTTCACCACGACAGACCGGTACAGCGCCCGCTTCACTGCGGACGCTGCACCTATCCGCCTATCGATCTCACGCTCCAGTTTTCCCTCATTCGTGAACAAGACCCCGAGATACTTAAACTCCTCCACTTGGGGCAGGACCTCCTCCCCGACCCGGAGAGGGCATGCTACCCTTTTCCGGCTCAAGACCATGGCCTCGGATTTGGAGGAACTGATCCTCATCCCGGCCGCATCACACTCGGCTGCAAACCGCTCCAGCGAAAGCTGTAGATCACGATCTGATGAAGCCAATAGGACCACATCATCTGCAAAAAACAGAGAAGCGATTCTAAGGCCACCAAAACGGATCCTCTCAACACCTTGGCTGCGCCTAGAAATTCTGTCCATAAAAGTTATGAACAGAATCGGTGACAAAGGGCAACCTTGGCGGAGTCCAACTCTCACTGGAAACGAGCCTGACTTACTGCCGGCGATGCGGACCATGCTCTGACACCGGTCGTACAGGGACCTAACAGCCCATATCAATGGGCCTGGTACCCCATACTCCCGGAGTACCCCCCACAGAACCCCCGAGGGACGCGGTCGAATGCCTTCTCCAAGTCCACAAAGCACATGTAAACTGGTTGGGCAAACTCCCACGCACCCTCCAGGACCCTGCTGAGGGTGTAGAGCTGGTCCAGTGTTCCACGACCAGGACGAAAACCACATTGCTCCTCCTGAATCCGAGGTTCGACTATCCGACGGACCCTCCTCTCCAGAACCCCTGAATAGACCTTACCAGGGAGGCTTAAGAGTGTGATCCCTCTATAGTTGGAACACACCCTACGGTCCCCCTTTTTGAATAGGGGAACCACCACCCCAGTCTGCCAATCCAAGGGAACTGCCCCCGATGTCCACGCGATATTGCAGAGTCGCGTAAGCCAACACAACCCCACAACATCCAGAGCCCTAAGGAACTCAGGACGAATCTCATCCACCCCCGGAGCCTTGCCACCGCGGAGCTTTTTAACCACCTTGGGACCTCAGCACCAGAGATTGGAGAGCCCGACCCAAAGTCCCCAGGCTCCGCTTCCTCAGTGGAAGACGTGCCAGTAGGATTGAGGAGGTCTTCGAAGTATTCCGCCCACCGACTCACAACATCCCGAGTTGAGGTCAACAGCACGCCATCCCCACCATAAATGGTGTTGGTCGCGTACCGCTTTCCCCCCTGAGACGCCGGATGGTGGACCAGAATCGCCTCGAAGCCGTACGGAAGTCATTCTCCATGGCCTCTCCGAACTCCTCCCACGCCCGAGTTTTTGCCTCAGCAACCACCCGAGCCGCATGCCGCTTGGACTGTCGGTACCTATCTGCTGCTTCCGGGGTCCCACAGGCCAAAAAGGCCCAATAGGACTCCTTCTTCAGCTTGACAGCATCCCTCACCGCCGGTGTCCACCACCGGGTTCGAGGGTTGCCACCACGACAGGCACCAACAACCTTGCGGCCACAACTCTGATAAGCTACCTCGACAATAGAGGCGCGGAACATGGCCCACTCGGGCTCAATGTCCCCCGCCTCCCTCGGAACGTGTTCAAAGCTCTCCCGGAGGTGGGAGTTAAAGCTCCGTCTTACGGGAGACTCTGCCAGACGTTCCCAGCAGACCCTCACAATACGTTTGGGTCTGCCAGGTCTGACCGGCATCCTCCCCCACCATCGGAGCCAACTCATCACCAGGTAGTGGTCAGTTGACAGCTCCGCCCCTCTCTTCACCCGAGTGTCCAGGACATGCGGCCGCAGATCAGATGAGACGACAACAAAGTCGATCATCGAGCTGCGACCTAGGGTGTCCTGGTGCCAAGAGCACATATGTACACCCTTATGCCTGAACATGGTGTTCGTTATGGACAATCCATGACGAGCACAGAAGTCCAATAACAGAACACCACTCGGGTTCAGATCAGGGGGGCCGTTCCTCCCAACCACACCCCTCCAGGTCTCACTGTCATTGCCCACGTGAGCGTTGAAGTCCCCCAGTAGAACAAGGGAGTCCCCAGGAGGTGCACTCTCCAATACCCCCTCCAAGGACTCCAAAAAGGGTGGGTAATCTGCGCTGCCGTTTGGCGCATAGGCACAAACAACAGTCAGAGCCCGTCCCCCCACACGTAGGCGAAGGGAGGCTACCCTCTCGTTCACCGGGGTGAACCCCAACGTACAGGCACCAAGATGGGGGGCAACAAGTATGCCCACTCCTGCTCGGCGCCTCTCACCAGGGGCAACTCCAGAGTGGAAGAGTGTCCAACCCCTCTCAAGGAAACTGGTTCCAGAGCCAGAGCCATGCGTTGAGGTGAGTCCGACTATTTCTAGCCGGAACCTCTCAACCTCACACACTAGCTCAGGCTCCTTCCCCACCAGAGAGGTGACATTCCATGTCCCAATGGCCAGCTTCTGTAGCCGAGGATCAGACCGCCAGGGTCCCCGCCCTCGGCCACCACCCATCCCACATTGCACCCGACCCCTTTGGCCCCTCCCATAGGTGGTGAGCCCATGGGAAGGGGGACCCACGTCTCCTCTTCGGGCTGTGCCCGGCCGAGCTCCATGGGTAAAAGCCCGGCCACCAGGCGCTCGCCAACGTGCCCCACCTCCGGGCCTGGCTCCAGAGTGGGGCCCCGGTGACCCGCGTCCGGGCGAGGGAACATTGTATCCATTAATTGTACTCATCATAAGGGGTTTTTGGGCTGCACTTTGTCTGGTCCCTCACCTAGGACCTGTCTGCCTTGGGTGACCCTTCTAGGGGCATGAAGCCCCTGACAGCATAGCTCCTAGGATCATTGGGACACTCAAACCCCTCCACCACGGTAAGGTGGCAGCCCAGGGAGGGGGATCATTGGGACACTCAAACCCCTCCACCACGGTAAGGTGGTATACATGTATATACATGAATACATGTATTCATGTATTCATTTATTTAAAAAAAAAGTTTTTTTTGTATTTATTTTTATTTATTCATAATGAGATGCGTTCATAAGCCCGAAACGTCGTAAGTCGAGGACTCCCTGTGTATATATATATATCCAGGTAGTCCTCGACTTACGAACGAGTTCCGTTCCTACGCACCGTTCGTAACATAAAATTAAATTAAGTCGGATCACATACATTGAGGAGCTAATGAATGAAGAGAATGAAAGAGAAAAAAGAGTGGAGATCATAGAAACTGGAAGCCAGGAAGTGGGAAAGATTAGTGAGGGTGAAGTCCCGAAAGCTTTGAAAAGAATGAAGAAGGGGAAGGCAGTAGGACCTGATGACATACCAGTGGAGGTTTGGAAATGTCTTGGAGAGGTGGCAGTGAGGTTTTTGACTCAAATATTTAATGGAATATTTGAGGGTGAGAAAATGCCTAAAGAATGGAGAAGAAGTGTGCTGGTTCCCATTTTTAAGAACAAGGGTGATGTACAGAGTTGTAGCAACTACAGGGGAATTAAGTTGATGAGCCACACAATGAAGATCTGGGAGAGAGTTGTGGAAGCAAGACTTAGACAAGAGGTGACTATCTGTGAGCAGCAGTATGGTTTCATGCCAAGAAAGAGCACCACAGATGCCATCTTTGCTTTGAGGATGTTGATAGAGAAGTACAGAGAGGGTCAGAAAGAACTCCATTGTGTGTTTGTGGATTTAGAAAAAGCATATGACAGGGTGCCAAGAGAGGAGGTGTGGTATTGCATGAGGAAATCTGGAGTGGCAGAAAAGTATGTTAGACTGGTACAGGACATGTATGAAGACAGCAGGACAGTGGTGAGATGTGCTGTAGGAGTGACAGATAGCTTCAAGGTGGAGGTGGGATTGCATCAAGGATCGGCTCTGAGCCCCTTCTTGTTTGCTCTGGTGATGGACCGACTAACAGATGAGGTCAGGCAGGAATCCCCATGGACTATGATGTTTGCAGATGACATTGTGATCTGTGGTGAGAACAGGGAACAGGTGGAAGAGAACTTGGAGAGGTGGAGGTATGCACTTGAAAGAAGAGGAATGAAAGTCAGCCGTAGTAAGACAGAGTACATGTGTGTGAATGAGAGGGAGGCCAGTGGAACAGTGAGGCTACAAGGAGCAGAGGTCACAAAGGTGCAGGACTTCAAGTACTTGGGGTCCACTGTCCAGGAAAATGGGGAATGTGGTAAAGAGGTGAAGAAGAGAGTCCAGGCAGGATGGAGCGGATGGAGAAAAGTTTCAGGAGTGATTTGTGACAAAAAGGTGTCAGCAAAGGTCAAAGGAAAAGTTTACAAGACAGTGGTGAGACCAGCTATGTTGTATGGTCTGGAGACAGAGACATGGACAAAAAGACAGGAGAAAGAACTGGAAGTGGCAGAAATGAAGATGCTGAGGTTCTCCTTAGGAGTGACAAGGATGGATAAGATCAGGAATGAGATCATCAGAGGTACAGCACATGTTAAACAACTGGGAGATAAAGTTAGGGAGGCCAGACTGAGATGGTTTGGACATGTCCAGAGGAGGGACAGTGGGTATATTGGTAGAAGGATGTTAGAAATGCAGCTGCCAGGAAAAAGACACAGAGGAAGGCCAAAGAGGAGATATATGGATGCAGTTAGAGAGGACATGAAGGTAGTTGGAGTGAGGACAGAGGATGCAGAGGACAGAGTGAGGTGGAGGAGGATGACTCGCTGTGGTGACCCCTGAAAAGGGAAAAGCCGAAAGAAGAAGAAGACATACACACACACAAAAAAAAACGTTTTTAAAATAAATGAATACATGTACAGTACTGTACAGTCACTAAGCACTTAGCCTATCCTAACACAGTTTTAAAGATGAAGGAGTGAGTTGAATTGTCTCCCTCCTCCCCAGCAGGCTCCATTCACATAAAGGGAGCTATTTTCACTTTCACTTTATGTGAAAGGGACTCAATTCAGCTCACTCCTTCATCTTTAAAAACTGTGTTTGGATAGGCTAAGTGCTTGGTGACTGTACAGTACTGTACATGTATTCATTTATAAATATATATATATATATATTTTTTTTTATAATGAGATGTGTTCGTAAGTCTGAAACGTCGTAAGTCGGGGGCGTCGTAAGTCGAGGACTCCCTGTGTATGTGTGTCAGAGCTGTCATCGGGCCGGAAATCCACGGCCCTACCCTACCCGAGCCCTTAGTTTAATTACCCAAGCCCGAGGGAGCCCGCTGATTTCCTAGAAATCACCGCCCGACCCGACCCTACCCGATTAAAAAAAAAACAACAAAAAAAAAAAAAAACACTACGTTTATTTATTAAGCTTTTACTGCGTTCTCCCACTCAGCAAAAGAACTTGATGTTGTTCTTCTGTGTTTTGATGGAGGAGGTGTGAGCGCGCTGCTCGCGGTGACTTTTGATGTTGAAGCTTCAGGAATGTCAGGAATGCGGCTACTTGTTCCGCCGCAGATGAGAGCAGTGTGCGGACGTGAGCGTGCACCTGACGCACGTCAGCTGGTGACATCATTTTGAGCTTGTTAAAGTTAGGCCACAGAAATAATGCAACTCTGTGCAAGTCGTGGATAATAATTTTGCGCTCCAGCACTTCTGCATGTGCGGCGCAGAAACGCCTGCTGCGGAGAGTCTGTGTGTGAGGACTGGCAGTGTTGCTTCAGTTTCTCATTCCAGAGACAAACCAGGTTGATGGTGGGATATTTGTCACCCTCCAGTTCTCTCTGTGCACGGTAAAATGGTTCGAGAAATGTCACTAAAAAGTCCAGCATGTCGGGGGAGACGCTGTCCAGGCGCGCCTGCTCTCTGGCTGAGTTGCGCAATTTAGTGGCTGCGCTGCGGTTTTCACCATCTAAATTCACTCTATTAATTATTTCCTCATCAGTAAACTTACTGCCTTATATTCTTTACAAGCAGATTAAAACAATTTTATATTGTGTGCATTTTTATTTAGTTTTGTTTGTGCTGTATGATTAAAAAAAACCACATCAAAGCCCGAGCCCGACCCGGCCCGCCAATCAAACGCAAAAATATGGCCCTACCCTACCCGAAGTCGGGTAGGGCTCGGGTAGGGTCGGGCTCGGGCGAAGAAACGACACCTCTAATGTGTGTATGTACAGGTAACCCTCGAGGTACGACACCTGCGACCTACGGCAACTCAGACTTACGATTTTATCATATTTAATAAAAATATGATTAAAAAAAAAAAAAAAAATTTTTTTTTTTTTTTTTTTTTTTTGTGTTTAAAAGTTATTAATTTCATGTGTATAGCACTTTGTTGCAGCTGTGGTTGTTTTAAATGGCTTTATAAATAAAGTATAATTATTAATTTTACGTTTTGATAAGAAATTAATCGTATTTACGCAACTTCCGGTTTCCGCTCGCCACTTCCGGTTGCCATTTTACAACTGTACTGCGGTCAATGGAGCTCCGGAGGCTACTGTCAGCTGGCTCCGTGTGCCCGATCAGGGTTGCCTCATACGGATAAATGAGCTGGAAACACTCGGTCAACTCTGTGGACGTCTCAGGTCCGGAGGAGCAGCCGCGGATCGCCCCGCGATCGGCGGCCACAACGCCGCCCGACATGCTAACGACAGCAGCTAACAAAGCAGCTAACACAGGCGAAGACACCGAGCCGACATGCCGCGGAGGATCCATCTGCGGCCGGGAGCTCGCCGCAAATGTCCGCCTGGCAGTCGGGGCCACCGGCTCAAAGTAAGACATTATATTTTTTATTTATTGTGCAGTTCTGTGCGTGTTTATGGCCTTAGTATGTCTGCTTGTTCAGTCTCATGCCATTAAATATGTGTGCGGCGCTCCGTTAGCGGTATAACCGCGACCTATGTCAGAAACGCGGACCTACGATAGGCATGTGTTTTTGGTCCGCGAGGTACGACAAAATCGACCTAAGTCACACACGTAGGTCCCTATCCCTGACGTAACTCGAGGGGTTCCTGTATATATATATATATATATATATATATATATATATATA
>JBBPBX010015353.1:24495-36815 GCA_038048925.1 Garcialebias charrua | reverse complement strand
ACGGTTCAGAAGTTCTGACGCCCGTTTGCCTTGATCCAAATGGTTGTTTCTGGTACCCGACGTGTTGAATATGGTCATTGGATGGTATTCAACACTCATCTGCCCCCTAAGATTATATTTTAAAATTAAAATATTTTTATTGCTTTTTATTTTACTTCAAAACTGGGCCTCCTTTAATTAAGACTTCTCATGACAGTTGTAGCCAAGAAAAACTAGCTTGGTTTTTTTCGTAATCTTTGATTTTGATCCGGTAAAAATGACAAAGAACGTCAAATGAGACCGACGAAGCTCTTGTTGAGGAACCTGCAGCCAAGAAAAGATGTCAGGTATCTGACTGGAGGTCGTATTGACTCAAGTTGGTCCTTGGTTTAAAATAAGTTTTTAATTTGGGCACCCTTTTTGTAGCCGAGTTGGACGGAGCGCTACCTCTGTAGCTTTTTAGCTAGCGCATCTGTATTGCGCACCGCTAGCTTAGTGCTACGTCAGTGCCGACAGTTGTCGATGTTGTCTGTTCAAGTTCAAGTTGTGTTTATTTTTCGTATGAAGGTTAACACAAGGTTAGTAGTACAATGAAATGCTTAGGATGAGAAGAACCGATTTGACTCGCTAAAAACAATCGAGGAACAAACAAATGAGAAATAATAATAATAATGTCATATTTTTGTCATCTATGCATGTTTCCACATAAGACGAAATTTGACTCTGCATTTAACCCAATCACCACCAGGTGGCAGCGGGCAGTTATAGAAAGCGCGCCGGGGAGCAGTAGTGATTAGATGTGCTGCTCAAACACACCACAAAACTATGCCGTGACTGGGGTTCGAACCAGGGTCCTCTGGATCCCAAGTCCAGTTCCCTTGCCACTACACCATCTTGGCCACAAGCCTGCAATAAGGGTACAAAAATAAAGGACCAAAAGGTACAGGTTGTCCCCGACTTACGACGTTCCGGACTTACGAACGGACTAACGAACAGTAAAGTTGTACAGAAAATACAGCACTGGTATGTGTTTTTAGATGAAAGTGTGTTAGCTAACCGTTTGTAAACAAAGTTCTGAGCATGTTTATGAACCAGTATGTACGTTTGTGTTGAAAAACGGGTGTTCGTAGTAGCGCTAGCATACATTTTCCGACTTACGACAGATTCGTAGGAACGGAACTCGCTCGTAAGTCGGGGACCACCTGTAATTATAACATTTACAATGTCCTAAAATGTTGGGTTGTTGGCTCTGTTGGCATGGCGAGGCGCCCTCCTTGTATAATAGTAGGGGAAACACTGATCTAAACCCCCCTCCCTCCCAAGCGGGACGGTTTTGTCCTCCTGAGTTCCAAACTTTTGCTTGGTGTGCGTTTTTAATTTCCCCTAGCTACCGGTATACAGGTAGTCCCCGACTTACGAGCGCTCTTACCGTAAACACCGGTGTATAATACGCTCCGGTGTATAATACGCTTTGGCCAATATTTGGAAATAAATCAGAAAAATCGGTAGATAATACGCTTCGGTGTATAATACGCGCTGCCGTGACAGTCTTTTTTATGGCCACTAGATGGCGCCAGGATACGCCTCCAGGTACAGTCTGCAGGTAAACAGACTACAGGGTGCATTAGCGCCCATAGCGGCCGAAACTGGTACTGCACCATTTTTAGGCCAAAATGAAAAACAGCGAATCAGAGCCAAAAATGGGTCTAAAAATATGGGAAAAAATCTGTAGATAATACGCTTCGGTGTATAATACGCAGGACATTCAAATGAGCAATAAAAGTGCGTATTATACACCGGTGTTTACGGTACATACGAGGTCCCGGACTTACGAGCTGGCGAACGAGCAGTAAATTTGTAAAAATACAGCACTTTTTTGTGTTTTTAGATGAAAGTGTGTTAGCTAACCGTTTGGAAACAAGTTTCTGAGCATGTTTATGAACTAGTATGAATGTTTTTGATGAAAAACGAGTGTTCGTAGTAGCGCTAGCATAAATGTTCCAACTTACGAGCGAAAATCCGGACTTACGAGAACACGTGTTTCTTGTTCCGACGTACGAATTCCCGGTTTACGAGCAACTCATAAGTACGGAACTCGCTCGTAAGTCGGGGACTACCTGTATAGAAATAGTAGAGAGAGGAGAAACACAGAATCCATGTTGCTTGAGGTCCAGTATCACGTTTCCACAGTCAGTGATGGTTTGAGGTGCCATGTCATCTTCTGGTGTTGGTCCACTGTATTTTCTGAGGTCCAAGGTCAATACAGCCCTCTACCAGGAAGTTTTAGAGACTTCTTGCAGCTGACCAACTTCTTGGAGATGCAGGTTTCATTTTCCAACAGGACTTCGCACCTGCACACAGTGCCAAAACAGCCAGGACCTGGTTTAAGGACCATGGCATCCCTGTTCTTAATTGTCCGGCAATTTCTCCTGACCTTAACCCCCATAGAAAATCTATGTGGTATGGTGAAGAGGAAGATGTGATGCACCAGACCCAACAGTTCAGAAGAGCTGAAGGCCACTATCAGAGCTTTTTTTTTTTTTACAGTTTTAAACAGAATAATCTAAAGATAATGTACCAGCTACTAAAAATTAGGGATGGGGCCGATCCGGTATCGGGCTCCGATACCAGCCTAATTTACGTACCGGATTTTCGATCCAACCTGCCGATATTTTCCGATCCATGATGCGTTTGCATCTGTTGAAACTTCTCCACACGTTGGCTTCAAACTATGGAATGGATTTCCTTAAGGGAGGCGTGTCTAATGGACCCAGAGTAATAAGACCCGCTTCAAATTCAGGAAATCCATTTCATAGTTTGCAGCCAGTTACAGTGTGAGGACTGAGTGAGTAGCATCTTAGCTAACAGCTAGCCAACTTTTCATCGTAACTTGTCCGCTGTGTGGAAATATTTTACACTAAACACTGCAAGACAGCAACGTTCAAGGTTTGCAGAGCCATAGCGCCACATTAAACCGCGGTCAAGTTAATTTTACGTTGGACAGTCGAGCTCCGGGGCTTTAGCGGTGTGTTTTTGTTGTTCAGTCCGGGATGAGCGCTCTGATTTTGGGCAGCTGCTTTCCGCATACCCCTCCACCGAGACGGAGATGCCGCTGGCCATGTCGGGATGCCTTTGTTTCGGTTCAGCGAGAGCGGCGTCCCGCTGAAGCCACGGAGCTCTAATGTCCAACGTAAAATTAACTTGACCGCAGTCCAAGATATAGTTTACCTCCAGGAGATATTTATCAGTACAACAGTAGACAATTATAAAAAAGCATATTAATTAAAAATTACAAGAAAACTGTATATAAAAAAACCCAGCTACATTATAAAGCGATGTAAAATACTAAAAACAGGAACATGTCTGTGTTGGTTTATGCCATGAACTTAGCAGATGTAAAGCTATTTAATATTTTATTTAATTAATTTATTCATTCATTTAAAAGAGACAAAATAAAACAAATTCATCAAAAAGAAAACATTGAATGAAAAGAGTGCAGAAAGAAGAAAAAAAATCTTATATCACCCCATTATTTAAAAGAATATATAAAATAACTTTAAACAATAACTTAAATTAATCACTTTAATATCCACTTTAGAGCTAGGAATAAAAAAAAAAACACGTTTTGTGTCAGCAGAATTTAATCATAACTTTGAAACTTATCCAACATTAATAAAACTTACCTCAAGTTGCCCTTTTGGACTTGCATGCATATATGTGTACACGTTGTACTTGAGAGGAGATTATTACAGCCTCATATGAAATCAATGATAATGAGGATATCGGAACTGGATCGGTATCGGCCGATACCCAGATTTAAGTATCGGGATCGGATCAGAAGCAGGAAAATGTGGATCGGTGCATCCCTACTAAAAATGTCAATCTGTTGTAGCAGCCATAAATAACCATAGGATGTAAAGTCAGAACTAATAAAGGTTTATATTGAACCAAAATAAATCCTTATTTCAACCTAAACTCACATTTAAAGTTTCTTCTTCAGCCAAAGTTGCAACAGATTTTGTTGCGCTGAACAGAAATACGGTTGGTTTACCCTCCGGCTTACGCAGACTGACGAAACAAGAACTGTTATGATTATCCCATTTTTAATAGTGTTCAGATGTGAAAATTGTTTTGGGCTGAACAGGAAGGCTGAGCGACCGAACTTTGGCAGTGAAACAAATCCAGCTGCCACCGATGCTCTGACCTGCGATGGACGTTGGCTGTTTCCAGAGGGTAAAAGGAGACCGGTTTGGCCCACTTTACTTTACTCCACGGTCTTGTGAAATGTCAGCAGAGTGTGACGATCAACTCAATGTCACCTCTCTTTTTTTTTCAAGTTTTTTAATTCCTACAGCGTGAAAATGTGTTTTCTTAAAGTCTGGCCTAGCAGCTTAAAGGCATTTCCTATAACTGTCACACGACGATAGCCTGATTAGTGGATACAGATTTAGATATTTATGACTTTATAATAGGATAACATTAGATACTGACATTTAACAACATCGATCTTTAATTTGTGATGCAAAAAAAGATCAAATCGACATTAAATATTAGAAAATTAAAAGAATGACGTTACACGATGTGAGATTTACTAGCTTAGTTTAGCAGGTTAGCATGTTGGAATGAGCGGCTTCGGATGTTGTCAGTCCATACAATGGGCGCTATCAACTGTTATCATCCCCATATGTAGCGGCGAAACTGTCCAATCTACCTCCTAGCATGTTTCAAAGAACGTTATTGGCGTTATTATCGCTGTGAGTAGGCAGCGTGTTTCCGTAAACCCGGAAGTGTTGTGTTTTTGTTTTTTTCAGCGTATGTAACCGTTTTCCTAAACCTAACCTTACACCTGACTCAGAGGACCAACCCTAAACTTAACCAAGACCCTAAACCTAACCAAGACCCTAAACTTAACCAAGACCCTAAACTTAACCAAGACCCTAAACCTAACCAAGACCCTAAACTTAACCAAGACCCTAAACCTAACCAAGACCCTAAACCTAACCAAGACCCTAAACCTAACCAAGACCCTAAACCTAACCAAGACCCTAAACCTAACCAAGACCCTAAACCTAACCAAGACCCTAAACCTAACCAAGACCCTAAACCTAACCAAGACCCTAAACCTAACCAAGACCCTAAACTTAACCAAGACCCTAAACTTAACCAAGACCCTAAACCTAACCAAGACCCTAAACCTAACCAAGACCCTAAACCTAACCAAGACCCTAAACCTAACCAAGACCCTAAACCTAACCAAGACCCTAAACTTAACCAAGACCCTAAACCTAACCAAGACCCTAAACCTAACCAAGACCCTAAACCTAACCAAGACCCTAAACCTAACCAAGACCCTAAACCTAACCAAGACCCTAAACCTAACCAAGACCCTAAACCTAACCAAGACCCTAAACCTAACCAAGACCCTAAACCTAACCAAGACCCTAAACCTAACCAAGACCCTAAACCTAACCAAGACCCTAAACCTAACCAAGACCCTAAACCTAACCAAGACCCTAAACCTAACCAAGACCCTAAACCTAACCAAGACCCTAAACCTAACCAAGACCCTAAACCTAACCAAGACCCTAAACCTAACCAAGACCCTAAACCTAACCAAGACCCTAAACCTAACCAAGACCCTAAACCTAACCAAGACCCTAAACCTAACCAAGACCCTAAACCTAACCAAGACCCTAAACCTAACCAAGACCCTAAACCTAACCAAGACCCTAAACCTAACCAAGACCCTAAACCTAACCAAGACCCTAAACCTAACCAAGACCCTAAACTTAACCAAGACCCTAAACCTAACGCCAGACCCTTTACTATAAATTTTAACATGTAACTAAAGACGAAGCTTGCTGTCATCACTACCAACGGTGACAACGTACCTTTAAACCTACTAGAAGGTACAGGAGGGGCAATCTGACCGCTACATATGGGGATGATAATAACTGATAATGGCCATTTAATGCTTGATAACGTTCGAAGCGGGTGGTTGGATTAGTCCTCAAGCCCATGTCTGTTCTTAGTGCATATACACTGGCAATGTTAATAAAAAATACGTAAATAAAACCAGATGTTGTAGATTTGACAACCACTTGTATCTGCTATCCTGTTCCTTTTACCCAGAGTTCAAGACCATAGGTGAGAGTAGGAACCTATGAACCTAGCCGTCTGTTGACCTCATGCTCCGTTCTTCCCTCAATCTTGAACAAAACCCTGAGATACATAACCTTCACCTGAGGCAGCTCCTCATCCCTAACCCAGGGAGGGCTACACTTTTCTGACCATAGCCTCAAATTCGGAGGTGCTGGTCCCGATCCCACCCGTAACCCACTCGACTGAGAATGCTCTTGTGAGAGCAGGAGATCACAGAACAATGACGCCAACAGGACCACATCGTCCACAAAGAGCAGAGATGGAACCTTGAGGTCCTTAGAATCGGATTCCCTTCCCGTGGCAGCACCAAGAAAGTGCCCGACAGCAAACTACCGTATTTTCCGATCTATAGGTTGCACCTTTTTGCCTAATTTGCATGCCCTGCGACTTAAAGAGAGGTGCGACATGTTTATGGATTTTTTCCCATATTTTTAGACCATTTTTTGGCTCTGATATGACCGTTTTTCATTTTGGAAAAAAAAATGGTGCAGTACCACTTTTGTCTGCTAGGGTACACTGACTGTTCCCACCTCATGTGTCCGACGGCAGCCTCCTCTGATCGGACTCACTCTGTCGCAGCCCCGCCTCCTGCTCTGGAGGAATGAACTACTGTTAGCTCAGATGTGTTAGCTTATAGCTCCGTATTTACCGTAAACGGGTACTATTTATCTAAATAACTCATGAACTACAGGACAGATTTTGATCAAACTTACAGAAAGTAATCACTGTGGACATTTACAAACTTTTAGCTGTATGAGACATTTGAGCTAAAATTCAATTTATTTATAATTTATTTTCGCAGCGCACGCGACAGTTTGGAAGACGTCAAAGCGAAACAATTTAAATCCAGCAGATTTGACCATTACGTGAATTTATTAAGGAACGGTTAAGCTCAGAAACACTTTTGCTATAATGTCAGCTAACAAATATATATTTTAAGTGTTTATCTTGCTTAATTTTAAAGAAAATGCTGCGGTCCCACCCGAGCCGGTGCTCGTAGCGAAACTACTTTTTAAATCCAGCTGGATTTTACAATTGCGTTCATTTATTAAGGAAAAGTTCAGCTAAGACGCATCTTTGCTATAATTTTCAGCTAACAAATAATTGTTTTTACCGTGTTAATCTTGTTGGTGTAGTGGCAGGGCTTTTGACTTGGGACCCGAAGGACGCAGGTTCGCGCCCCGGCCCCGGACACTACACACCTTGGGGTGTCTATGAGTGCACATCTAATTCTCCAGCTCCCCGAGCGCGACTACGCTGCTCGCTGCACCACCTGGTGGTGGTTGGGTTAAAGGCAGAAGACCAATTTCGTCTGTCAAGTATGGGAAACATACACAGATGACAAATGTGACAAATTATTATTATTATTATTAAAGTCCTTCCGTGTGGCAGCCATTTGCAACAGAGCTAACCACCGGTCCACATTTCGGGTTGTCAGCGGTGACGCGTAACATACGCGACGCGTCAGCGGTGACGCATAATAGATGCAACTTATAGAAAGGTGCGAGTTATCAGGCGGAAAATACGGTAATATTTTCAAGGTTGCTCGATCCTTCCTGTGGAGTTTGCATGTTCTCCCTGTGTCTACGTGAGTTTTCCCCCGTTGCTCTAACTTCCTCCCTGTCAGGAACGTTAAATTAATTGTTCTCAACCGGCCTTGGACGTGTGTGAAAATAGCACATCTTTAAACTTCTGCAAATCATCGTTATTTTTATTTTTTCCTTTTGGTGTCGAGGAACCTCTTCTGCTAACTCTGCTTGAAAAAGTTTAATGAGCGCCCTCGAAACAGTGAAGTCACTCAGGTGGGTGGAGCTACAGTAGCACACGACTCCCTGCGGGGTCTTTAACCTGATTTTGGTGTTCTTCGTCGCACTTTCCGGTGCGCCCTGACGAAGTTTTCCTACAGCTGCCTGTGATACAGGTCACGTATATGATTTATGTGGTGGTGTCTAAAGCATCGACTGCTGATGGGTCCCAAAGGGTTGAAGTTCACCAACTGAATGTTTGTGTGAACGTTTATGAAGCGTTCACTCCACTGAGGTCCATTTTTCTTCTGTTCGTTATTCAGCATCTTTCTCTTTCCAGAATTTTCAAGCTGTTTCAACAAACCATAAATCAAAATGTTCAGCTCTTTCAGGACAATCCTGCTATGACTTTTGGTGTTGGTGCAACTTTAGCTTTTAGAAATATTTTGCCTTTTCTGCAATTGTTCTGCTTCAGCTACATTCGGCTAATTTCAGCTGTTTTTTCAGCTGTTTTGTGCTCCTTTCAGATTATTTCTGTTAACTACATTTTTGTGCTTCTAATATCTTTCTGCTAATTTCAGCTTGTTTATGCTCCTTTGAGCTTATTTATGCAAGTTTCAGCCTTTTCTGCTATTTCAGCTACTATTTCAGAGTCAGAGAGTCAGAGTCAGAGAGAATTTATTGTCATTTGCACCGCATGTAGTACATGTGTTGAAAACGAGATTATGTACACAGGGTCCCAGTTACATCCAACAACAAATGCAAGAGAAAAACAATAATAACATCTAGGATTAACTAAGAGAGACATCAGCTAGTAATACACTAAGCCCTAATGTAGTAGAAAAACATCATTATAAACAGCAGCACGAACATGAGCAGATGGTCACAGATGAACGCAGCAACAAGAAACAGATCAGCATCAGCATGATGTGACATTTTGCAGTGTTTATTCTTATTATTTATTTATTCATGAGTCTGACAGCCTCAGGGTAGAAGCTGTTCCTCAGTCTAGTGGTTCTACATTTGATGCTCCTCAACCTCCGTCCCGAGGGGAGTGGTGCAAAGAGTGAGTGTGCTGGGTGAGTGAGGTCTTTCATGATGCAGGTGGCTCTTTTTCTGCATCTGGAGGTGTAAATGTCTGTGATGGTGGGGAGACTGACTCCCACAGACTTCTGTGCAGCCTTCACCACTCTCTGTAGAGCTTTCCTCTCTGCAACTGTGCAGCCTCCATGCCACACGTTGATGCTGGAGCACAGGACGCTCTCCACTGCACACCTGTAGAACGAGGTGAGGACTGAGCTTCTCAGACCGGCTCGTCTCAGCCGTCTGAGGAAGTAGAGTCTCTGATGACCTTTCTTGATCAGGCTGGTGGTGTTGTTGCTCCAGCTGAGGTTATCATTCATGTGTACACCCAGGTATTTGTAGCTGGAGACCACCTCCACCGCAGATCCACCTATATACAGTGGGGTGTGGGTGTGTTTGTTCCTTCTGAAGTCCACAATCATCTCCTTCGTCTTCTTCACATTCATGTGAAGGTTGTTCTCTTTGCACCAGCTCTCCAGATGTTCCACCTCCTGTCTGTAGCTGGATTCATCATTATCTGTGATGCATCCCACCACAGCTGTATCATCTGCAAACTTAACAATATGACAGCCTGGATGTGTGGCTGTACAATCATATGTGAGCAGAGTGAACAGAAGAGGGCTCAGCACACATCCTTGAGGAGAGCCAGTGCTGAGGGTGATGGTGGAGGAGGAGAAGTTGTGGATCTTCACGGACTGTGGTCTGTTTGTTAAGAAGTCTAAGACCCAGTTACAAATAGAGGGGCTTAGTCCAAGTGTGGATAGTTTGTCTATCAGAGTTTGGGGGATCATGGTGTTGAAGGCAGATGTGAAGTCCACAAAGAGCAGACGCACGTATGAGTCCTTCTGATCCAGGTGGGTGAGAGCAGTGTGGACCACGGAGGAGATGGCGTCCTCTGTTGATCGGTTCTCACGGTATGCATATTGATGAGGGTCCTCGTTGATGTTGACGGCTGTCTTGATGTGGGACATGACCAGTTTCTCAAAACATTTAGCGACTATCGGGGTGAGGGCCACCGGTCTATAGTCATTCAGACCAGTCACTGTGGAGCTTTTTGGGACTGGGATGATGGTGGCAGTCTTCAGGCAGGTGGGAACTGACTCCAGTGCAAGTGAGGTGGTGAAGATGTCAGCCAGCACCTCACAGAGCTGGTCCGCACATTCCTTCAGAACTTTCCCTGGGATGTTGTCTGGACCCGTAGCTTTATGAGGGTTGATCCTTCTGAGACTGCCTCTCACTTCTGCTGCGGTCACTTTGAGGTGCTCCTCGTCTGGTGATGAGGTGAGTCTGGTGCTAGTTGGTCTGTTTGGATCTTCAAAACGTGCATAAAACTTATTGAGGGCATCAGGCAGGGATGGGTCCCTGGGGCATTGTTTGCTTTTGCCCTTGTAGTCTGTTAAGCATTTGATGCCCTGCCACATGCTCCGTGGATCATGTGAGGTGAACTGTCCCTCGATCCTCTGTGCATACGCGGCTTTGGCCTTCTTTATGCCATCATCCAGTTCTCTCCTGCACTTTCTCAACTCCTCAGTGTCTTTAGACTTGAATGCAGTGTCCCTGGCTGCCAGCAGGGTGCGGACATCCTTATTTAGCCAGGGTTTTTGATTGGGGTAAAATTTAACACACTTTCTTATGGATACATTTTCAGCACATGTACTGATGTAACCCAGGACAGAGGAAGCATAAAGTTCCAGGTCAACTGAATTTCCATTCGTAGCTGCCTCTTTGAAGACAGACCAGTTTGTGTTTTCAAAGCAGTCTCTTAGCATGGGGGAACTATCTTGGCGCCACGATGTGATCACTCTTTGTTCTGGCATCGAACGTCGGAGTGGGGGGAGCTGTCTAGGGACCAATAACAGGGAGCGATGGTCGGAAGCCCCGAGCGGTGGGCGTGGCTTCGCCGTGTACGCCCCCTTCACATTCGTGTAGACCTGGTCTAATGTCTTATTTCCTCGTGTTTCTGTGAAAACGTGCTGATTGAAGGTTGGAAGGATGACACGTAAATCCACGTGATTGAAGTCCCCGGAAACAATGAAAAACCCCTCAGGATATTTACACTGCAGCGAGGTGAGTAAGTCATGAATTTCTTCCTGGGCGTCTTTGGCATTAGCATCGGGTGGTATGTAAACATTGCTTATTATTATCGCTGAATAGTCGCGGGGGAGGTAATGTGGCCTACATCTTATTGTTAAAAGCTCCACAGCAGCTGAGCAGATCCTGCTGATAACGGCACAGTTCGTGCACCAGTCTTTGTTAACGTAAATGCAGACGCCTCCACCTCGCGTTTTCCCCGTAGTCTCGATGCACCGGTCCGTTCTGAAAAATAGTTTATTATCCAACTCGTAAACAGAGTCAGGAGTGTCTTCATTGATCCATGTTTCCGTGAGACAAAGCACCGAACATCTCCTCATCTCCTCCGACGTTGTTACTCTACTATTTAGGTATTTATGCTAATTTTAGCTTTTCAGCTAATTCCACACACTCATTTCAACTTTGTTCTGCCAATTTCAGAAAAATAGTGCTCCACTTCCTTCTGGTAATTTAAGCTTCCTTCTGCCTTTTTAGCTAATTTTCAGCTGTTGTTTTGCTCATTTTCAACGTTTTCAGATAATTTCTACATTTTTGTGCTAATTTCTGCTTCTGTCAGACTAAATGTGTGCTGTTTCTGCTTTCTCCTGCTAATTTAGGCGTGTTCATCCATTTCCGCTATATTTCAGCATGTTTTTAGTTAATTTCAGCTGTTTTCAGATAAATTCAAGTTCTTTGTGGTAATTTCTGCTACTTTCATCCCAGTTAACTTCTTTCTGCTCATTTCAGCTTGTTCTGCTCCTTTCAGCTTATTTATGCAAGTTTCTGCCTTTTCTACATTTTACGCTACTATTTAGCTGTTTATGCTAAATCTAGCTTTTTCAGTTAATTCCACATTTTTTGCGTTCATTTAAACTATTTTCAGCCTAATTCAGTACAAATTTGCCCTCTCCTCTTCCTTATAGCAATTTAAACATCCTTCTGCCTTTTTAGCTACTTTTCAGTTGTTGTTTTTTGCTCATTTCAGTTTTTTCCAGATAATCTTTTTGTGCTCATGTCTACTTTTTTCAGCCTAAACGTGTGTTATTTCCGCTTTCTTCTGCTAACTGTAAGCTTGTTCTACCTGTTCAGCTAACTTTTTTGCATTTACTAGCTAATTTTGGCTGTTTTCAGATAAAATATAATTTAATTGTGGTAATTTCTCCTATTTTTAGCCCAATAACTTGTTTCTGCTAATGGTAGCTTATTATGCTCCTTTCAGCTTATTTATGCAAGTTTCAGCTTTTTCTGCTATTTCAGCTATTATTTAGCTGTTTTGTACTA
>JBBPBX010015352.1:28137-49596 GCA_038048925.1 Garcialebias charrua | reverse complement strand
TTCCCAGATCCCTGCAGGCTCCACATATTTCAGTGTGATAGACTTAGCAAATGCGTTTTTTAGCGTTCCAGTTCATCCCAACAGCCAGTTCTGGTTTGCTTTCCAATTCCTGGGAAAGGCTTTCACTTTTACGAGGCTCCCGCAAGGGTACTGTGAATCTCCCACTATTTTTCATCAAGCACTGAATGATAGTTTGATGAGTTTCTCTCTGCCTCATGATTGTGCTTTATTACAGTACGTGGATGATTTGCTGCTGGCTGCACCATCTGAACAGTCTTGTAAAGAGAACACGATCAGACTGCTGACATTTCTGGCAGAACAAGGTCACAAAGCATCATTGTCAAAATTGCAGTTTGTGCAAACTACTGTCACTTTTCTTGGACACAGGATCTCCAGAGAAGGAAGAAAAATTGCTGACTCGCGTGTTGAGGCGATCGTGAAACTGCCATTACCGGTAACAAAAAAACAACTCATGTCTTTTCTAGGTCTTTGCGGTTATTGTAGGCATTTCATCCCAAACTACGCTGAGGTTGAGGCTCCTTTAAGAAAGGTATGTCATGACAAACATTTACAAATGAGCTCACATGTCACGTGGACAACTGAGGCACTGCAGGCCTTTGAAACACTCAAGCAACAGTTGCAAAAGGCTCCAACTCTTGGTATTCCAGATCCAGAACGCCCGTTTACACAGGCTGTGGATGAGAGGAAGGGCCACATGACGTCAGTGTTGTTGCAAAAGCATGGGGACAGATTGAAACCAGTCGCCTACTTTTCAGCTAAATTGGATCCAGTAGCTGCTGGTTTACCTCTCTGCTTGCGAGCTGTAGCAGCAGCAGAAAAAGCTGCACTGGCGAGCAGAGACATTGTGGGGTATTCTGATCTGACTCTTCTTGTCCCCCACGCAGTTACTCAAATTCTAAATGAGCAAAAAACTGCTCATCTTTCAACCGCACGTTGGTTACGTTATCACACCACACTGTTGGACATGCCAAACATCACCATCCAACGATGTAATGTCTTGAATCCTGCGACTCTTTTGCCTAACGAGGATGACGGTGAACCACATGACTGTATGGCGGAACTTGAAGTCATATGCACACCACGACCTGACTTAGAACAGAATCCTTTGACTGACCCTGATTGGGAACTTTTTGTTGATGGATCTTCTTCCCGTGACCCTGACACTGGTCAGATTCGCAGTGGATATGCTGTTGTCACCCTCACACACACAGTTGAATCATCTTCTTTACCATCATGCTCAGCACAAGCCTGCGAGCTGGTGGCTCTCACTCGTGCATGTACACTTTCTGAAGGCAAAACTGTTAACATTTACACAGACAGCAGGTATGCTTTTGGAGTTGTTCATGACTTTGGAGCTTTGTGGAAACACAGAAACTTCCTCAAGTCTGATGGCCAACCAATCCTTCATCACAAACTTGTGGACGAACTTCTTACTGCAATCACTCTCCCTCTCAAAATTGCAGTCATCAAATGTGCAGCACACACATCAAACACTGATCCTGTCTCCATAGGCAACTCACTTGCTGACGCAGCAGCTAAACAAGCCTCTATGTTGCCTAACCCAACTAACATGCTTTTGTCTTTGCCTTTAAACAAAGCTGATGATGTTTCATTCTCTGTTTCAGATATGCAAAAGTTTGCACCAGCCAGTGAGAAGGCAAACTGGAAGAAACACGGATGCATTTTTCAAAATGATGTGTGGGTAGGTCCAAATGGTAATCCATGCCTTCCACGACATTTTTTCCCTTCCTTTGCAGCATTGACACATGGTTTGGACCACGTGTCAAAAGGAGGGATGTTGAGACAAATCAATGAAAATTGGTTTACGATCAACTTTCATCAAACAGCCGCACAACACTGTGAAGCATGTTTAATCTGTGCCACACATAATGTTGCTAAAGCCATTAAACCCACAGGTTCTGGAGCCCACAAAACAATCACAGCACCATTCCAACACATCATGATTGATTTCATTGAACTAACACCAGCTCAAAACAAAAAATACTGTCTAGTCATCGTAGACATGTATTCCAAATGGGTAGAAGCCTTCCCAACAAAGCATGCCACAGCTAAAACAGTAGCTAAACTTCTGTTACAAGAAGTCATTCCCAGGTGGGGAATCCCACAAAAAATCTCAAGTGATAATGGCCCCCATTTCGCAAATCAAATCCTTGACGACATATCACGAACACTGAACTTTGATCTGACCAAACACTGCGCCTATCATCCACAAAGTGGAGGGGCGGTCGAAAGAGAGAATGGAACATTAAAAAACAAACTGTCTAAGATCTGTGAAGAAACAAAACTTAACTGGGTGTCTTGTCTGCCGATTGCACTAACATATTTGCGCATGCGGAGACGAGCTAAGCATAACCTCAGCCCATTTGAAATCCTTTTTGCGGCTCCACCCAACATGGGCGTGGGACCAATCTCAACTAGTGATCTAAAACATTGTGATCACGACATGCTGACGTATTGCATTAATCTGACTAACCATCTTAAATCCATCAGAGAGCAAGTCCAGGGAGGGCTACCCAGCCCAACTCAGGTAAAACTACACAACATAACTCCTGGAGACTTTGTTATGGTTAAATCTTTCAGGAGGAAACACTGGAACTCGCCCAGGTGGACGGGACCCTACCAGGTGTTGCTCGTGACCCACACGGCCGTGAAAGTCGCTGAGAGAGCCACCTGGATCCACGCCGCCCACTGCAAGCTGTTCCGAGGTACCAGGTCACCAACAGAGGACCCACTGGCAGGAGAACGAGTTTGGTAGGATTCCCTCCTTCCAAGAGGAGCAACGCGCCAGAGCTTTAGAGGCTGGGTGCCAACGAGGGATCTACGCGCTCAGGAGACAACTGCTTTAGAAGAACTCCTGACAACGACAGAAAAGATAAGACAATGCTCGATACACGCATCCCACGCACAACTTTAAAACAAACTGTTTCACCTAAAACATTCACTGGGATGAAAGAGCTGCTTTGCTATACTCTAGTCATTGTGGGACTGTCACTGATAGGTCTCATGACATGGTACCTGCATCCTGAAAATGTGAACCAACTCAATCCAGCTAAGAGAGAGCTTAAACAGAGTCCTGGTCGAAGGGACTACAACGGTAACCCCGTCTTCATGGTTCCATATGTCAACGGCACAACTTCAACAATAACTTTACCTGTTTGCAGATTGTTTGACTGCTCAGATGAAAGAATCAGAAAAGCCAAGTATTACATGTGTCTCTGTGGTACTTATGGTCCTACCATTTGTAGGTCCTGCTCAACATGGGAAAATGTTTTTTTGTACACAGGTACTTGGGGTAGTCCACAAACAAAGAAAGGCCAACCACTTTATTGGTGGGCTGAAAGGTTTAAACTAGTAAAAGGCGGAAATGGCGGCTCAGCTAATCTCCTATTATCCATACAATCCATTACGAGATGGCAGGAGTATCCTCCACCTAGCTACAGATACCAAAAAGATGCAACTCGGAAACTACTTAGATACACGACAAACCCTAAACTGCATGTTATTCTCCAAGCAGAAGTATCAGGTACAGACCCCTTCAGGGAACTTATAATTCAAATAACAGATTCTCCACCGACACCCACACAATATGAAGTATCTTCCAGTCTCGAGACTAACGAAACACTTCTTAGCATTGACAGCGTAGATTATTCCAAATTGTCCCCAAATGATGTAATTGCTATGACCACAGGGTACTCCGATCTTAATGTATGGTTAACATGGTTAATTGAATCAGCTAAGGAAGCGTCACTCTCTGAATGTGTAGCCTGTGCATCTGCACGACCCACTCCCTTAACAGAACCAGCACCGTTGTTTTTAGAAGACGAATGGGGTTTCGATTGCATGTTACTTATCACCAGAAAGATTAAAACTAGGAATTGCACAACCTTAGAAGAAATTTTTCCCCTTGGTCCTAATGGCACACAGGTTGGTGCATTTCATGCTGATAAAAGACACGATTATGTTTGCTTCAATTTCGCAACTAACGTTCCCGACATCAACCTAGGCAGCATAGATGCTGATTGGTGTAATATAACATTCACAGCCGTGACCACGAAAGGTATGCGACAGGAGGTGGGGCGACTGACGCGTTCAGGCTTGTATTACTATTGTGGTGGAAAAAGGTTGTATACTCACGTCCCTCAAAACTCAATAGGACGGTGTGCTATGGTTAGACTTAAGGCTCCACTTACTCTCATAGGACACAGAATTGCACAAGTTTTTCCTTATCCAGGTAACAGACGGCGTAGAGGTTTGACCTTTGATCCAACAGTGAACTCTCCAACTTACATCGATGCGATTGGAGTCCCTAGAGGCGTTCCAGACGAACATAAATTGGCTGATCCCATTGCTTCAGGGTTTGAAAATCTTCCCGTGATCTCAGCATATTTCCCTGTCACACCTAATAAAAATGTTGACCGTATTAATTACGTTCATTATAATGTCATGCGTCTTAGCAATCTGACCAGAGATGCTGTTGAAGGACTAGCTGAGCAATTAGCTCCCACTTCCTTAATGGCTGTGCAGAACAGGATGGCGCTTGACATGTTACTCGCGGAGAAAGGCGGAGTATGTAGCATGTTTGGCGACTTGTGTTGTAGTTTTATCCCCAACAATACTGCCCCTGATGGAAAGGTGTCTAGAGCATTAGAAGGACTTAGAACTTTGTCTAATGAGATGCAGAGTCACTCAGGTATTCATAATCCCATTGACGACTGGTTTAATAGCACGTTTGGTAGATGGAAAGCAATAGTTATATCTTTGCTTATGTCTTTTGCCGTTTTTGCTGCTATCTTGATTACTTGTGGCTGTTGTCTTATTCCATGTGTGCGGTCATTAGTCACCCGCCTAATCACAAAATCTTTGACCCCAGAACGCTTGTCAGAAACCTATGCGTTGTTAGCAAATTCTCCAGACATATACATGCAAATGTTTCCCGTTTCAGAACATGCAAGCATTTCCCCTCTTCCCGATTCTGATCTGACTACTTATGTCGACGCCTGCACCCTGGAAGACTGTATCACCGAGTTTGAAATATATCCATTAGAGTAAACCATGAAAATCACACTTATTGCTCGAGCGGACCGAACTACCTTAACTATAGACATGGACCACTTAGACGACGTTTTCACTATTGATTATGATGTACAATCACGGGTAATAAACTTTACAACCGAGCCGAACCGGTCTCGTTTAGAGTTTTTAGATTTCGTAGTAAGCATAGTACAAATTTGTGCTTTCAGACAGCGCCCAGAGGCTCATGTATATCACGGCTACCACTTTTTGAATTAAAAGAGACGTGTCTCTTTAATGTTTGTTTTCTTTTTGTTTTATTGATGTTGATTTGACTTTTATTTGCTGACTTTTACTTAATTATGTTTTATCCTGATTAAATTACATGTCATTTGTTCATTTATTCTCTTTTGTACTTTAATCCTAAAAGATTTCTGTATTCAATTGTTTTTGAATATGACTGTTGCTTGCCACATTACTTGCAGGTCTTTACCCTGCACAAAAACAGCTACTTGCTAATTCTATCTCTAGTTAATGATGGTTGCATGGAAAGTCTATTAGACACATGTAATTTGATGTTTTATTTTGAGAGTCTCATACTTTTTTCTTCTTTTATAGATCAACTGAATGTAAGGATGATATGGACACCAGATTTGGTCGCCGCTGTGGGGCCAGGGTGTTGTGCAGCTTTTTCCCTCAAGCACCTCTACATCGTTGCCACCGGGGTTTTCCTGCACAAGTTCACATCATCCAGTTAGGCCTGGGGAGGCATAACATGTGATTTAATAACACTGTGATTTTCTTGAAATTGATTATTACTTTTGATTTTGGTTTTGTTTGCATTAAAAATGTTGATTTTGTTGTTGTTGTTGTGAATTGTATTATCTTAGTTGTTCCTGACGGAACAAAAGGAGGGAATTGTTAAGTGAATCATACATTCTCAGGTATTAAACACGATTAAACTCATGCATTAAACTTTTTACCTCATATTCAGTGTTCATGCACTCCAAATGACTCTGTGCATCTTGTGACCACCTAGTTCTGCTGACTCTGTTTATCTTGTGACCATCTGTGTGAAACCAACCATTGTTCCTCATATAATGTCCTGTTCTTCATTTTGTCTGCTGACCAAACTTGTGATCTCCTCGTGTTAGTCTAAAAACACTGTTGCATTGTAAGAAAATGCTGTGAGCCATTTTCCATTTGCTGAAATGTTCATTTTCTACTTGTTATCAGGAGTTTCCACTTTGTGATAAGAAAGAACTTCCTTGTTCCACCTATGGTTCCATCCTGTTCCTCCTTCAACCCCCCCAAACTAGCCCCTCCTTTACGAAGGTTTTTAACCCTGCTGTGTTACCCTCTGAATTCAGAGCAGACCTAGACAGCTTCGTGCCTGTATCATTTCTGTTCTCAATCTTGCAAGATTATTAAATTTTTTAAACTTGAAACTTCGTTTGAACAGCCTTGCCTCTTTATTCAAAAGTTTATTTAACAGCGCCATATAGCTGCAGCTCAAGAACGGGTGTGCAGCATCTGATAACACTGCAAAACAACCAAGATGACTCTGCAAATATGTACTGAAAGTGTAGCATTTCCATGCAGCCAGCAGAGAAAGGAACTGTTCTGTTTATTATTATTATATTATATATATATATTTTTGTTTGTTTTTTGTTTTCCGAAGGGTTAACTGTTTTGGTGTGTGTGGCTAAGCTATACCAGTGACATCTTTTAATATTGATGGATATTTACATCAGTTCAAACAGCTCTCACCATTTAAAAACATTTCTTATGTATGATAGTTTATAGGATTATAAAGTGTAGTTAAAAAGTTTATTTGACAAGAATACATTTTAATTTTCTTTATTTACAAGTGTCAAAGTTTTTTCATCTTAGTTGAACTTATAGAAACCGAAGCTATTGTCAGATTTTAAAAGAGATGTTTGCTAATTTGTTTAAGATGTGTTATCCAGGCACCATATTTATAGTGTTTGATTAAGTTACTAAGTTTTTAATAAAGTTTAAACCGTCACCTTCCTTGTACACTTTTTCATTAATTCAGCTACTTTCAGCTAATTTCAGCTGTTTCTTCAACTGCTTTGTGCTCTTTTGAGCTTTATTCAGCTGTTTTATGCTAATTTCACAGGGTATCTGCAGGGTTGTAAGAGGTTTAAAAGGTAGTAAATAAAATCAACACAAAGTACAGCCATTAAAAATTATTAAAAGGTAATAAACGCCATCTGATGGGGTATTAATTTTTAAACCTACACAACAATATTTTTCTAGTTAGCTTAAAATTATAATGTTTTCTTAATAAATGCACTTTAATGGTCACGTCAGCGTTATTTTAAAAAGTAGTTTTGCAAAGTTTAGGAAGAAAGTCTCAGTAATCTATTACTTTACAATTAGTTGCTCTGAACTAAAGTATAAGAGTTGGCTGCCACGGTTACAGCTCAGTGTTGTGATGGCATTAAAAATATTGTGATGGTATTAAAAGGTATTTAACTTACGAATTTCTGTATAGCCTTTTTTAGCTAATTCTACATTTTTTAATCCAACTTTTTCAGCCTAATTTAGCAAGACCATGCTCTTGTTTTAGCTATTGTTCAGCTGGTTTTGGCCAATTAAAGCTTTTTCAGATGATTTCCACTTTATTTAGCTTATTTTCTGCTTATTTCAGATGTTTTAACATTTCAGATTGTTTCAGATATTTCAGATTATGCTTCTTTGGGTTTATTTCTAGTTTCAGATTTCAGATTGCTTCTCATGAACATTAAATATACCATACTTACCAGCTTTGTGATCTGTACCTGCCAGGTTTCAAAACCACAAAGTCAGCTCATACTCCTCTGTTATACATGCACTCACACTTGCACACACACACTCGAGGCATAAGCATTATCTCACCCTAGCAGCCCTTCACTCACACAAAACAGCTGTTCTTTTCACATGCAGGAACAGCCGCACACACACGCAGCTGTTTGCTCATCTGGAGTGCCACAATTCTCTCTAAAGTTTAAAATCTCGATAAAACAAACAGACATCTGAGTCACAAACAAAACAGAAACAATTTCAGCTCCTCACACAACTGTTAAGTCCACATAGCAGTGGACGCTCAAGTTATGCTCTGATAGTCGAACCAACAGAACAAACAGACCTGAATCACCTTGTTGTCTAGCCCACGCCACCAACAAACAAGAAACCAGAATCACAAATAAACACGACCACTAGTGTAGACAATTAGCTCTTAATTTAAGAGACAACGTTGTTCCAATCTTAGTTCTCTCATCACCATTTTTAGGGTCTCTGAGGGACGCATGTGTGATCGTGCAGAGAAAGTTTCAGCTGGATCCACATTTAAAAATGACTGTCTTCCATTCAACATCTTCGCTTTTGTTTTTTGTTCCCATTTTGTCTTTTATTTGATTTAAATGTCTGTTTTATTTACTTTTTTTATTATATCTATTTAGTTCTATTTGTTATCCGTATTTATTTAATATTTCAGTTAATTTTACCTGTTTTAAAAACAGGTTATTTGCCTATTTTATTTTTGAATGAATCTGGTTATTGTTTAAAACTAAGGTTTATACCTATTTTTTTTTTGAATGAATTTATTTATTGTTTAGAACCAAGTTATGCGCCTAATTGTTTTATTTTATTTCAAAACGAGTGTAACTACACAGGTTTATCTATTTTTTATTTGTTATTTTTCGCTTTTTATTTTTTTTTTTTTTCTTTTTATTGAGCGCTCCCCAAATTTACTTCTGCTGTGGCACGATTTGCGGCAGTCTTTAAGGTATTTCTACCTCATATAACAACCTACGTGCGGCACGATTGGCGACAATTTTTTAACGTATTTCTACATTTGAATTGCCTACGTGCTTGGTTTTGGACGGACCTTCCTGCGTTAAGAGTTTAACGCGCAAATTGTTCTTGCACTTATCGAGTGCTCACAATTTTAACGTGTTCTTGCGCTTAAAAAAATAAACGCTCACAACGATACGTGCTCTCGCGCTCACAACGATTGTTCTTACGTTTAAAAATAAACGCTCACAACTATTGACGTGTTCTTGCGCTCACAACGATTCACGGTCCCTGCGTCCCTGACGCTCAAATTTCCTACGGTCCTTGAACGCGTCTCGTATCAGTTTTACCCAGGCTTAAATCTTTCAAACTTGAAAAGAGATTTTTACTTTACCCTCTCAGCCTTCTCGTTGGTTCGCTGAATATTGTCGATGCTGGCTCTCCCGCTGTTGAGGACCGAAACGCCCTCTCGTCTCTGAAGTCTATTCGAGGAAAGAGGCGCAGGTCTACGACCCACGGTTCCGGAGTCCCGTCCGGTCGTCTCCAGCGAGTCCAGTCAAACGCAATATCCTGTTCGCTGACGCCAAATTGTGAAGTAAACTTCTGAATAACGAGGCAAGGCTGTTCAAATGAAGTTCAAATTTAAAAGATTTAATGAATCTTGCAAGATTGAGAACATAATGATACAGGCACGAAGCTGTCTGGGTCTGCTCTGAGCTTCAGAGTAACACAGCATGGATTAACACTAGAAGTCCCAGGATTTTCGACCTCCCCCCAGAAGTCCTGAAAGAGGGTCAAAAGACCCTTAGTCCAAACCAACCATTAGTGGGTCCACATTAGTGGGCCATTAACTGCCTTTTGTTATAAATATGCGTGCACACAACTCAGACACCCCCACCACACCAGACTGCACAAACTGCATTCCAATGTTTCCACCAGGTAAGTAAGACTCTGCTTGCACTTCCCCCCTTAGTCAGAAGAGAGGCCCTGACCTGAATTCACACATAACAGACCCTGAAGTTATCTCACAGTTGAACATTTTGGGACATCCACTGAACGGAAAGCTTTGTCTGCTCCAGAACAGTTTTATGCATAAAATTGTCTCATTCTGCTGTGCTGACTATCCTGTAACTTTGATGTTCTGTCAAATAAATTATTTTGCTTACAAGTACTGTCTCTCTCCTTGTCCTTGAAGCATGTATATACGGTGCGTGCCGGCACATGCAGGTGGCCCATTGCTGTGTTCTAAAACATGCTTGACCTATTGTTGTCTGTCACCTGACGGACAGACACAGGTCACATGACATGAAGACAACTGACGGACCGACATACGTCACACGACATGAGGTCAACTGACGGACCGACACAGGTCACATGACATGAGGTCAAGTGATGGACCAACACAGGTCACATGATCTGAGGTCAAGTGACGGACCAGCACAGGTCACACAACATGAAGTCAAGTGACAGACCAACACAGGTCACATGACCTGAGGTCAACTGACAAAATGACACAGGTCACACGACATGAAGTCAACTGACGGACCGACACAGGTCACACGGCATGAGGTCAACTGACGTACCAACACAGGTCACATGACCTGAGGTCAACTGACACAACGACACAGGTCACATGACATGAAGTCAACTGACGGACCGACACAGGTCACATGACCTGAGGTCAACTGACGGACCGACACAGGTCACACGACATGAGGTCAACTGACGGACCGACACAGGTCACATGACCTGAGGTCAACTGACGGACCGACACAGGTCACATGACCTGAGGTCAACTGACTGACCGACACAGGTCACATGACCTGAGGTCAACTGACGGACCGACATAGGTCACACGACATGAAGTCAACTGATGGACCGACACTGGTCACACGACATGAGGTCAACTGACGGACCAACACGGGTCACTTGACCTGAGGTCAACTGACGGACCGACATAGGTCACACGACATGAAGTCAACTGACGGACCGACACAGGTCACACGGCATGAGGTCAACTGACGTACCAACACAGGTCACATGACCTGAGGTCAACTGACACAACGACACAGGTCACATGACATGAAGTCAACTGACGGACCGACACAGGTCACATGACCTGAGGTCAACTGACGGACCGACACAGGTCACACGACATGAGGTCAACTGACGGACCGACACAGGTCACATGACCTGAGGTCAAGTGACGGACTGACACAGGTCACATGACCTGAGGTGAACTGACGGACCAACACAGGTCACATGACCTGAGGTCAAGTGACTGACCAACACAGGTCACATGACCTAAGGTCAAGTGACGGACCAGCACAGGTCACACAACATGAAGTCAACTGACGGACCAACACAGGTCACATGACATGAGGTCAACTGAGGGACCGACACAGGTCATATGACCTGAGGTCAACTGACGTACCGACACAGGTCACATGACCTGAGGTCAACTGATGGACCGACACAGGTCACATGACCTGAGGTCAACTGACTGACCGACACAGGTCACATGGCATGAGGTCAACTGACGTACCGACACAGGTCACACGGCATGAGGTCAACTGACGTACCGACACAGGTCACATGACCTGAGGTCAACTGATGGACCGACACAGGTCACATGACCTGAGGTCAACTGACTGACCGACACAGGTCACATGACCTGAGGTCAAGTGACGGACTGACACAGGTCACATGACCTGAGGTGAACTGACGGACCAACACAGGTCACATGACCTGAGGTCAAGTGACGGACCAACACAGGTCACATGACCTAAGGTCAAGTGACGGACCAGCACAGGTCACACAACATGAAGTCAACTGACGGACCAACATAGGTCACATGACCTGAGGTCAAGTGACGGACCAACATATGTAGCCCACTGAAAGGGACCGGGGGATTTAGAAGCCAAGTTCACTTGCGCAAAAAAGCGTAGCCTTAGTCAAATTAGTGTGCCCCCTCCTGTGGTACGCCAGTAATGGCCTTATTTACAAAACAAAAGCGCCTGTTAACAGCTCATTATAGGATGTTAGCTAAAATCCTTCGGGTCACTCGACCCATCTCTGGGTTCCAAAGGTAGAAATGTTGAATGACCCTTCTCTGGGACTTCTAGTGTTAAAAACCTTCGTACAGGAGGAGGTAACTTGGGGAGGGGTTGAGGGAGGAACAGGGTGGCCCAATAAGTGGAAGGTGTTTGTCTATCACAAGGTGGAAACTTTTGATAACACATGAGTACTCAGCAGATGGAAAATGAGCATTCAGCACTTCTTACAGCGTTTTCAGACTAACACGAGCAGGTCACAGTTTGTTTAGCAGATAAAATGAGGAACATGACGTTTAGAAATAAGGAACAGATGGTTGGTTTCACATAGATGGCCACAAGATACACAGAGTCAGCAGATTTAAGATGGTCACAAGATGCACAAAGTCATTTGGAGTGCATGATTCTTAATATGAGGTGAAAAGTTTAATACATGAGTTTAATTATGAGTTTAATACCTGAGAGCGTATGATTTTACTTTACAGCAGCATGCAAGACTGGCAACCAAGGAGACTTTTGCAGCACTCTGCAAACATTGGTTGCTTCATAGAGTCTGTATTTAACATACAAATGGGTAACATGTTAGTATAATTGCAACATTGCACAATGTTTCTTAAACAAGTTTTACATTTTATTTGCTTGGTATAGCCAATACTCATCAATATGAACTATCTAATATTCTACATAGCAACCTAAAATCAATAAAATTACCTTTACATATGATGCAAGCAAAAGCATCTCTCACAGCTGCAGCCTGACTCTCATTGAGGCACAGTGCTGTGTGCGGATTGGCCTGCACAAACTGAACAAGGTCCTTCAGGGTTTTTGAAATATCCTGCAGTCCCTGTGCTGCTGTAACGACCTCCTCAATTTGGTCCAATACATCTGGCAGTCCTGGGTCCTCTTGTCGACTGAAAACATAAACAATATTGTTTCAGTACAGCAAAACACTCACACAACTGAAACTTCATGACTTAAGCTTAAACAATGACCTTTCTCTCCTTCTTTTAGTCCCTCTCAGCCTTTGCAGGTGTCCCTCGGGCACAGCATATATTTTTCGAGCATGCTGCTTCCAGAAAGCAGTAACTAATCATTTTATAAAACACCAAACATTCAAGTTAAACTCAGTTTTCATCATAGAAAAATAATGTGATCTCCAGTTTCAGTTTTAATTAAAGGTGGGGTATGTAAGATTGTAATGTAGTCTGTAACTTTTCAAACAATATATTTTTAACATATTTCTTCACTCTGTCACTATCTACTGACAAACTGATGTTAGACCAAGTAATCTCTGAAAAAAACTATAGTTTCCTTGCTTCTCTATCAGCATTTATAAAAACACTGAAAACACAGAGTGACCAGGACACTGACAGCCAATCAAAACAGAGTTGTTTGTCACTCCCCAACCCACGCCCCCGCCTGTCACTCACAGACTCAGCGTTGCACTGGAAAAAATGCCCCTCTAAAAATAAGAAAAAAAAAAAGTAAAATAAATCTTTTTGCTTGAAATAAGCAAAAAAATCTGCCAATGGAACAAGTGAAAATTCACTTGACAAGATTCTTAAAATAAGACATTTTGTTCAAGTCAAACAAGATATGCGGAATCTTGAAACTAGCTACAAAAATCTAGTTTTGAGCAATATTTTACTACAATTGTGAGCTTTTCTTGTCTTATAATAAGATTCTGATGCTCAAAAGTAGTACACTGGAGAAAAGTCTACTCTGAAAACAAGTTTAAAACAACTTAAAATTAGTTTTTTTTGGATTGAAATAAGCAAAAAGATCTGGTAACAAGTGAAAACAAGATATGCGGAATCTTGAAACTAGCTACAAAAATCTAGTTTTGAGCAATATTTTACTACAATTGTGAGCTTTTCTTGTCTTATAATAAGATTCTGATGCTCAAAAGTAGTACACTGGAGAAAAGTCTACTCTGAAAACAAGTTTAAAACAACTTAAAATTAGTTTTTTTTGGATTGAAATAAGCAAAAAGATCTGGTAACAAGTGAAAACAAGATATGCGGAATCTTGAAACTAGCTACAAAAATCTAGTTTTGAGCAATATTTTACTACAATTGTGAGCTTTTCTTGTCTTATAATAAGATTCTGATGCTCAAAAGTAGTACACTGGAGAAAAGTCTACTCTGAAAACAAGTTTAAAACAACTTAAAATTAGATTTTTTTTGGATTGAAATAAGCAAAAAGATCTTCCAACAAGTGAAAATTGTCTTGACACGATTTCTAAAAATAAGACATTTTATCTTTTTACAAGATAAACGATCTTAAACCTAGCTGCAAAAAATCTCATTCTTAGCAATATTTTACTACAATTGAGCGTGTGATGCTTAAAATTAGTATACATCCCTAAAACTTTTACTCATTTTTAGTTCTACAGATGTTTCAGATGTTTCTCCAACCCGTTATCAAATTTAACCAACAAACGTAATAACATACATGTCTTGTCAAAACATTCAAAAATTTTCTGTAATGTCAAAAAATGAAAGGTATTCTTTAACTTCAACACATTTATTTTATCACAATGGTTTCAGGAGCAATGCAACAACTACTACTCCCAATTACAACTGTAGTTAACACTTGATTATATTTTTAAAAAATAATATAAAACACCCTCAACAAAATAAAAACTATTTTTGCTATGAAAAATGGAGAGTATACTACTGGGCACCATGAAAAATGAGGGAGCCACTACAACTTCAAATGTTTAAACATAAAATGTCTTTGGGAAATGTGATGGGCACATCTCCTACCGTGAGCAGGCAGTTGGACGAACACACAATCAGAATTGGACAGGAGAGGGAGAGTTTTCCTGGGGGCTTTGAGGTCCTGTTTTTCCTGAAACACAAAGACATATTTCTGTTGGCATGATGAATCATATTTTAAGATTGTGGAATATAAGCCAGATAAATAAATAAAATAAAGAAGAGAACCTGTAAAACTATCATGTTAAATATGACGCGGTTGAAAATTTGGGTGCACTAACTGTGCTGGTGAACCAAAAAAAAGTTTAGAAACACCAGTGCAATCAGTGCAAGAAGTTAATGTAGAACCATGGAAAAAAATGTATCAATTAAAAAAATGATTTTGAGTAAGATATTTCCAGCAACCTGCAAAGATTTTGTTTCTTTCCACCTTGAAAACTTTAATATCCAAATACTATGTTAGGTTTATTCTTTAAAAAATAATAACACCAATTTCTCATTAACATTCAAATAATGTATTATTGTAATTAAAAAGATAAATTAATCTACATTTCTGGAAATGTTTGAATTATCAGAATAATCCAGGTGTCAAAATGAAGCTTAAAAAACATGAATCTGAAAATGTGCTTATACAGTATAACCAAATTTGACTTAATCCTCTGTTTGATTAGATGGGTTACATACGGTCATGCTAATCACATGAAGTTGCAAAAGTAGTACAAAGATGCACACCACCAAAATAAAGTAGGACAAACTCACTCTTAGAACTGGACAGGAGAGGGAGAGCTTCCTGGGGGCTTTGGGGGCTTGTTTTTCCTGAAACACATAGACATCTTTCTGTTGGCATGATGAATCATAATGTTAATATTCAGATTGTGGAAGATAAACAAAACAAAAACAAGACAAAATAAATACAAAACTAAATTCACCAAACTCCTTGTCAGTAGTGCCTGAGTCGGTGTGCTGGTAGTCTCATCTGTAGACTGGTCCAGAATGATTGTTGAGTCGCTCGAAATGGCCTCATCTGTGCTCATCAAGACGGCGTCTCTTTGAAGAGCTGCAAAGATGAGCCAATTAATCAATTCCAACAAATGCTGGCCAACATCATATGTTATTAAGTCTACTAAAGCTATGACATATTTATTATTGAGGAAATGAATCGTTAGTTGCAGCTTTACCACTTTGATTGTCTCCCACTCAAGAGATGTTTTTTAGGGGACCTCACATTCTGCAATCTTTGGTTTAGTTGCGCAAACACAGTGACCTTAAGAACACATTACCGGTAATTACATTTTTTTAAATCCTCAATAAAAATGTGCAAAATAAAAAAACTTTGGTCATTAACTGGATGCATTTCACTTACCCATGAATTCGACCTTGGTCCTGTAGCATGGGGTAATACAGCTATCCTTTTAGCCATTGCTGTGATTTCAGGTTTTGGTAGGTATCTGTGTTATACAATAAAGAAAACTTAATAATAATACCATTAAACTAGGCATTGAGCACACATTGCACAAAGTACTAGCTTTTTCTTAATTGCACTGGCTACAACAAAGCATTTTTTTAACATTAATATTGTTTTAAACCAGTAAAATTGTTTACAGGTAGTTTATAAATTTTGAAAATTTAGAAGTTTCTTAGATATCTGAAATTTCAGTTCAATCAAATTTAGATTCACATCTGCAGCTAACAACTGAACACATTTTTTGTTGCTGTCTCAAAGTAGCTCCACGCTCATGATGTCCAGGTGTTGTAGGTCTGGACGCAGGGGACATCGGTCTAGTTTCTCCTCATCCTGCTGCTTGTACTTCTTCAGACTCCACCACCTCCTCGCTCCTCCACGCTCATGGATGTCCAGGTGTTGTAGGTCTGGACGCAGGGGACATCTGGGTCCATTATGGGCTGAATGCTGCATCCACTTTGTCACTTCCCTCATCAGAACCACAGAAAATCAACAGATTTACATCAAAGAATATTGTTGAGTAGTATTCTTTTCGTTGATGCAATCTTACCTGCTGTGATGTGAAAGTCTGGGTTGTACTAGTGGTTCAACAGGAAGAGCCTCAGGTGATGGACTGGAGACCTGGAAACCTGAAAACACAAACAAAATAAAAGAATAATATATTTAACAGATATTTTAAAAGGGACTAATTTTTTAAACTATTAATTAATGTTGAATAATTATTAGGAACATTAACTAATATATTACCATTTCAGTGCTGTGGAGGCTGGAGACGATGTACATGTTGTAGAATTACTTCTGCCTCGTCCACATGCAGCTCATGTAACTCCACACAGCAGCTCACCTCATGAAGTGAAAAGTCTCCAAAAACCAGCAGGAGCTGAAAAAAAATTATAACCTGCTGTTTACTGGAAATAACTTTGGCTTCTCTGCAGACAATCCGCTAAAATATTAACTTTTAAATGGCTAAATTGGACGGATCGAGTTTGTAGCTCCTCCATTGTTTTCAAGCTGCGCAGTAGAGAAATTCCTTGTCATGACGTCATCATCCTGCGACGGCGAAATCCCTATTTATCGTGTTAAAAAAACGGCGCTAATTTTAAACTGTTTTTGGGAGGAATTTTCATTCATTTAACATTATTTTAGCAAAAACGGTCAGAGGTCAATCTTAATATTTATATATGTTGTGCCATTTTTTGGAAAGTTGAAAGATCATGTCAGTGGAGCTTTAACAGCACTGGTTATTTCTTGCCACTCTTTGGCCTTTGCTGGTCTTTTAATCCCATGAGTGACGCTGCTGAATAGGACAGATTTTCTCTTCTCGATCTCGGAGAGCAGAACTTCAATCCACGCACCGGTGAAGTTCTTCTTTTTACCTTTCACTGACATTTTCATGGACGGACACTTCCTGCTCTCTTTGGCAGGAAACGTGGCCTTATATGGTGTTTTGAGGGGTGGGAATTATGTAAATGACCTCCGCGAGCACGCGCAGGTGGATAGAACAGGTGAGATTCATTATATGTACGCAGCTCATTTACACACTTTCCTGAGGATAGAAGAGTTTGTTGAATCTGACGTGGCATGTTCATACGAACGCTTCGTACGAACAAATGTAAGAGAAATTTAGGATAAAAATTTAGGATAAAAATACAAACATGTTCTTGCATGAGGCCCAATAATTCCAAAGAAACTAATCTGAGCTTTATCACATTCATACACTGATGTGACGCATTCGAAGATGAGTGTCTTGCCCACGGACGCTTCAGCATGTGATGGCTGGTGGAGTTAAACCCTCAACTCTTGCATCAGAGGACAACTGCTCTAACCACTCAGGCACAGTCACCCACAGATTACAGTGATATATAATTTATATACCTCGGCGATGTCCGGGTGAAGGTTCAGCTTCTTCCATCTCTTCTTGGCCGCCTCCGAGCGTCCTCTACGTGGCATCCTGTCAAACCAGAAGAAAACAAAGACAACTGGGGGGAAAAGTTGGTTAATCTCAAATAAAAAACAAAAGTAATGTATAATATTAAGCGCAATGTTTGTAGAACTGTGAGTGAATGGGCCTCATGCACGAACATGTTCGTATTTCTATCCTAAATTTCTCTTACTTTTGTTCGTACGAAGCGTTCGTTCGAACATGCCACATCAGATTCAACAAACTCTTCTACCCTCAGGAAAAGTGTGTAAATGAGTTGCGTAAATATGATGAATCCCACCTGTTCTATTGACCTGCGCGTGCACGCGGAGAGGTTATTTACATAATTCCCACCCCTCAAAACACCATATAAGGCTACGTTTCCTCCCTCAGAGGCAAAACGTGTTCGTTCATAAAATGACAGCGAAAAGTAAAAAAGAAGAACTCTTCCGGTGCGGAGACAGAAGTTCTGCTCTCCGAGGTCAAGAAAAGAAAATCTGTCCTTATTAGCAGCGTCACTCATGGGAGTAAATGACCAACTAATGCCAAAGAATGTTTCTTTATAATAAATGTGGACCTTAAAATATACACGTGACCTGGTGGCTAACTGGTTAAAGCATTGCACCGCTTATCGAGACCTCGTGGGATCAATTCCCACAAGGTATGCCTATTTTTTTTTTCCTTCTTTAGATTATTTATTCATTCCAGATTAAAAGGACTTTATGCTTCATTTCTTGTTGTATTGTAATTAGTTTTCTTGTGTTTTTTAAATCTGGAATGAATTAAAAGGAGAAAAAAAAACGTTGTCCCATGTGGGACTTGAACCCATAAGGTTCGGATCTGCGATGCAACGCTCTCCTCATTGAGCTATCTGAGCTCTATGACAGCAACAGGAGGAGGTCAACCTAAAGTCTGTGTTACCGAAGTCTGCGTTACCGAGACAAATTAAACTTAAATTAATTCGTAATTTAAGTTGGTTTCAGTCTGAGATCTTCATATTAATATTGTAGTGTTAGAAAACGGCATTGATAACAAATTGATTTTAATTTAAATACTTTAATCCGTTAGTCATTATTACATTTAAAATTATAATTCGACTTCAAACAGAACCTATTGTCAAAAACAATTGTGGTGCGTGACTTTTTTAAACTCTAAATATTTTCTAAATAACGAAATATGAAGTTATTAGTGGAGAAATTCCGTCTGGATGACAGCAGACTGACGCTCCTAAAATATACGACAGGTCCGGACCACTCGTAAATTTTGTTCGTATCTGAAAAAAATCTTAGGATACGAAAACATTGTTGAATGCCACAAATGATCCTAAATCACTCGTACGTACAGTTTAAGAACAAATCTGTACGTACGAACGGTTCGTGCATGAGGCCCATTGTGTGTGTGCTTGTGTGTGTGTGTGTGTATGTGTATGAGTGAATATGTGAATGTTAGTATGTGCAAAAGTTGTCTGAATATGTAGATCAAGTATTTGTGTTGTGAAATGTATGTGAGTATTGGTGGATTATGAAGATGGTGTGGTGATGCAGGTGAGAATCACAGCAGGTAGCAGTGGACCCATAACTAAGAGTTCTGTCCCCAACGTGACAGAAAGGTGCACGGTCCATCACTGTTGCTTCCCATCAGTCCCACGGGGGAGGCCCTCTTGGGTCTAAATGGCCACATATTTTTGGCCTACAATGTTAATAATGGTTAAGGTTAGAGGATATGACCTGGTGAGTTTATCCACCACTAGGAACTCACCACATCAGAGCAGTAAACTACAGGTAGTCCCCGAATTACGAGCGCTCTGATCTACGAGGTTCCAGACTTACGAGCTGGCGAATTTTTGGAAAACACGCAAAAAATACTGAGTTTTCATGTGTTTTTTCACCACAGTTAGTTAGCTAAGCATATGGACACACGTTTCCGATCATTTTTATGCACTCATAAGCAGTTTTTGGATGAAAATAGAGTGTTTGTAGTCGCGCTAGCGAAACCGTTCCAATTTACGAGCGAAATTCCGGATTTACGAGAGACATGGCGGCCGTTCCAAATTACGAGATTTCCGGTTTACGAGCGCCTCGTTGTAACGGATCTCGCTCGTAAATCGGGGACTACCTGTACTGAGATGAATTGAGTCCCAGTGGAGTCTGTGTTCAAATTTTGTGTCCATTTTATTACTGCTGTTGACCTCTGTGCCCCTGTCCAATGAACAATAGATTGGATAACAGAAACCTGAACACACTCCCATCCATGCAGAATAATATGCGCAACAAGAAGGGATCTAGGTTTTGATCCAGTTTGAACCTTGAATCGAAGGCCTGATATTGTAGTGAGAAGCGCCTTCTCTGAACCCCCTACAAATTGCTTTTTACAAAATTTGCATGAAATAAGAAAAACGCAATTTTTAGAAAGGAGGTGGCCTATATTATCTGTCTTGAAGGAAGTCTTATTAAATCTATTTTGTACCCACTGTTGTTGTTTAAAATAGGTTTTATTAAGTTTTTTTTCCGGATCAAGTTTGGCATGCACTAGGAAATCTTAATGCCTGGTACTCACCAAACGCATTTTGCGCATCCAAAAATCTCCTACTGCCCTCTATTGGCTGCTTGTCAACAGATGTCTGTTTTCATCGAACGTGTCTGCAGTGGGAGGAGGAGCGTCTTGGTCCTTTTCCGGTGGGGTTTGTTTATTTCCGGTCTCAGAAAAATGGCGGACGCAATACGAAGAATTGCCTTGTTGTATCTAATCTACAAAGCAGCAACACTCAGACGCCGTGCACAACGCAGATTCTGGATTCACCCCACAATACAGAGGCGTTATGAATTTGGTGAATTTCACCATCTGATCCAGGAGCTGCGCGCAGACGAGCAGCGCTTTCAGCGGTACTTCCGTGTCACCCGAGCCCAGTTTGACGACCTGCTGTCCCGCGTTGCTGGCCGCATCACCCTGCAGGACACCAACTACAGGCGCGCAATTCCAGCAGAAGAACGGCTGTCCATCTGCCTCAGGTTCGAATAATATCAAACAACATTGATAAAGATAAAATACACACCGAAAGGGGTTAGCAGTATGCCACAGTATGTAGGTACTGTTGTCTACCCCCAAAATAAAACAATAATACAAAAGAAGTGCCCAACTAGCATTAAGATTCAGAAGTGTATGTGTGTAACAAGACCGGTGTAAAAACTCCAAATAATGTATTTGCTCAGTCAACTCAGTCCATATATACATATGGATGTGTACATATACACAGTCCAAAATTAATTTACAAAATATGTAACTGTATGTATGCATGTGTGTATGTGTTTACATATACATACATATTTACAACTATATATGTATATAAACTGCTGCTTATATACATATATCATGGCATAATTGTGTATACACATACCCACATGCATAAACAAATAGAGATATACAAATATGTTTGCACGTGTGTTTGTGTAT